>JBBPBR010001257.1:0-120978 GCA_037974775.1 Cicer pinnatifidum | reverse complement strand
CAAGAATAAGCCTAGGGAGGACGAAAATGACCTAATTGATCATCCAATGACACAAACACACCTATTGGATGCACAAGATTGGTTAAAAACCCTAATTGGACAAGAATAAGCCTAGGGAGGACGAAAATGACCTAAATGTTAATCCAATGAAACAACTCAACTTATTGGATGCACAAGATTGGTTAAAAACCCTAATTGGACAAGAATAAGCCTAGGGAGGACGAAAATGACCTAATTGATCATCCAATGACACAAACACACCTATTGGATGCACAAGATTGGTTAAAAACCCTAATTAGACAAGAATAAGTCCAGGGAAGACGAAAATGACCAAATTGATCATCAAATGAAACAAACACACCTATTGGATGCACAAGATTGGTTAAAAACCCTAATTGGACAAGAATATGCCTAGGGAGGACGAAAATGACCTAAATATTAATTCAATGACACAAACAAAGTTATTGGATTCACAAGATTGGTTAAAAACCCTAATTGCACAAGAATAAGCTTAGGGAGGACGAAAATGACCTAATTGATCATCCAATGACACAAACACACCTATTGGATGCACAAGATTGGTTAAAAACCCTAATTGGACAAGAATAAGCCTAGGGAGGACGAAAATGACCTAATTGATCATCCAATGACACAAACACACCTATTGGATACACAAGATTGGTTAAAAACCCTAATTGGACAAGAATATGCCTAGGGAGGACGAAAATGACCTAAATGTTAATCAAATGACACAAATGAACTTATTCGATGCACAAGATTGGTTAAAAACCCTAATTGGACAAGAATAAGCCTAGGGAGGATGAAAATGACCTAATTGATCATCCAATGACACAAACACACCTATTTGATGCACAAGATTGGTTAAAAACCCTAATTGGACAAGAATATGCCTAGGGAGGACGAAAATGACCTAATTGATCATCCAATGACACAAACACACCTATTGGATGCACAAGATCGGTTAAAAACCCTAATTGGACAAGTGTAAGCCTAGGGAGGACGAAAATAACCTAATTGATCATCCAATGACACAAACACACCTATTGGATGCACAAGATTGGTCTAAAACTCTAATTGGACAAGAATATGCCTAGGGAGGACGAAAATGACCTAAATGTTAATCCAATGACACAAATGAACTTATTGGATGCACAAGATTGGTTAAAAACCCTAATTGGACAAGAATAAGCCTAGGGAGGACGAAAATGACCTAAATGTTAATCCAATGACACAACTCAACCTATTGGATGCACAAGATTGGTTAAAAATCCTAATTGGACAAGAATATGCCTAGGGAGGACGAAAATGACCTAAATGTTAATCCAATGACACAAATGAACTTATTGGATGCACAAGATTGGTTAAAAACCATAATTGGACAAGAATAAGCCTAGGGAGGACGAAAATGACCCAAATGTTAATCCAATGACACAACTCAACTTATTGGATGCACAAGATTGGTTAAAAACCCTAATTGGACAAGAATAAGCCTAGGGAGGACGAAAATGACCTAATTGATCATCCAATGACACAAACACACCAATTGGATGCACAAGATTCGTTAAAGACCCTAATTGGACAAGAATATGCCTAGGGAGGACGAAAATGACCTAATTGATCATCCAATGACACAAACACACCTATTTGATGCACAAGATTGGTTAAAAACCCTAATTGGACAAGAATAAGCCTAGGGAGGACGAAAATGACCTAATTGATCATACAATGACACAAACACTCCTATTGGATGCACAAGATTGGTTAAAAACCCTAATTGGACAAGAATATGCCTAGGGAGGACGAAAATGACCTAAATATTAATTCAATGACACAAACAAACTTATTGGATGCACAAGATTGGTTAAAAACCCTAATTGGACAAGAATAAGACTAGGGAGGACGAAAATGACCTAATTGATCATCCAATGACACAAACACACCTATTGGAAGCACAAGATTGGTTAAAAACCCTAGTTGGACAAGAATATGCCTAGGGAGGACGAAAATGACCTAATTGATCATCCAATGACACAAATGAACTTATTGGATGCACAAGATTGTTTAAAAACCCTAATTGGACAAGAATAAGCATAGAAAGGACGAAAATGACCTAATTGATCATCCAATGACACAAACACACCTATTGGATGCACAAGATTGGTTAAAAACCCTAATTGGACAAGAATATGCCTAGGGAGGACGAAAATGACCTAAATGTTAATCCAATGACACAAATGAACTTATTGGATGCACAAGATTGGTTAAAAACCCTAATTGGACAAGAATAAGCCTAGGGAGGATCAAAGTGACCTAATTGATCATCCAATGAGATAAACACACCTATTGGATGCACAAGATTGGTTAAAAACCCTAATTGGACAAGAATATGCCTAGGGAGGACGAAAATATCATAAATGTGAATTCAATGACACAAATGAACTTATTGGATGCACAAGATTGGTTAAAAACCTAATACGACAAGAATAAGCCTAGGGAGAATGAAAATGACCTAAATGTTAATCCAATGACACAAACACACCTATTGGATGCACAAGATTGGTTAAAAACCCTAATTGGACAAGAATATGCCTAGAGAGAACGAAAATGACCTAATTGATCATCGGATGACACAAACACACCTATTGGATGCACAAGTTTGGTTAAAAACCCTAATTGGACAAGAATATGCCTAGGGAGGACGAATATGACCTAAATGTTAATCCAATAACACAAATGAACTTATTGGATGCACAAGATTGGTTAAAAACCCTAATTGGACAAGAATAAGCCTAGGGAGAACGAAAATGACCTAAATGTTAATCCAATGACACAACTCAACTTATTGGATGCACAAGATTGGTTAAAAACCCTAATTGGACAAGAATAAACCTAGGGAGGACGAAAATGACCTAATTGATCACCGAATGACACAAACACACCTATTGGAGGCACAAGATTGGTTAAAAACCCTAGTTGGACAAGAATAAGCCTAGGGAGGACGAAAATGACCTAATTGATCATCCAATGACACAAATGAACTTATTGGATGCACAAGATTGGTTAAAAACCCTAATTAGACAAGAATAAGCCTAGGGAGGACGAAAATGACCTAATTGAACATCCAATGACACAAACACACCTATTGGATGCACAAGATTGGTTAAAAACCCTAATTGGAAAAGAATATGGCTAGGGAGGACAAAAATGACCTAAATGTTAATCCAATGACACAAATGAACTTATTGGATGCACAAGATTGCTTAAAAACCCTAATTGGACAAGAATAAGCCTAGGGAGGGCGAAAATGACCTAATTGATCATCCAATGACACAAACACACCTATTGGATGCACAGGATTGGTTAAAAACCCTAATTGGACAAGAATATGCCTAGGGAGGACGAAAATGACCTAAATATTAATTCAATGACACAAACAAAGTTATTGGATGCACAAGATTGGTTAAAAACCCTAATTGGACAAGAATAAGCCTAGGGAGGACGAAAATGACCTAATTGATCATCCAATGACACAAACACACCTATTGGATGCACAAGATTGGTTAAAAACCCTAATTGGACAAGAATAAGCCTAGGGACAACGAAAAGGACCTAATTGATCATCCAATGACACAAACACACCTATTGGATGCACAAGATTGGTTAAAAACCCTAATTGGACAAGAATATGCCTAGGGAGGACGGATATGACCTAAATGTTAATGCAATGACATAAATGAATTTATTGGATGTACAAGATTGGTTAAAAACCCTAATTGGACAAGAATAAGCCTAGGGAGGACGAAAATGACCTAATTGATCATCCAATGACACAAACACACCTATTGGATGCACAAGATTGGTTAAAAACCCTAATTGGACAAGAATAAGCCTAGGGAGGACGAAAATGACCTAATTGATCATCCAATGACACAAACACACCTATTGGATGCACAAGATTGGTTAAAAACCCTAATTGGACAAGAATAAGCCTAGGGAGGACGAAAATGACCTAATTGATCATCCAATGACACAAACACACCTATTGGATGCACAAGATTGGTTTAAAACCCTAGTTGATCAAGAATATGCCTAGGAAGGACGAAAATGACCTAATTGATCATCCAATGACACAAATGAACTTATTGGATGCACAAGATTGGTTAAAAACCCTAATTGGACAAGAATAAGCCTAGGGAGGACGAAAATGACCTAATTGATCATCCAATGACACAAACACACCTATTGGATGCACAAGATTGGTTAAAAACCCTAATTGGACAAGAATAAGCCTAGGGAGGACGAAAATGACCTAATTGATCATCCAATGACACAAACACACCTATTGGATGCACAAGATTGGTTAAAAACCCTAATTGGACAAGAATAAGCCTAGGGAGGACGAAAATGACCTAATTGATCATCCAATGACACAAACACATCTATTGGAAGCACAAGATTGGTTAGAAACCCTAGTTGGACAAGAATATGCCTAGGGAGGACGAAAATGACCTAATTGATCATCCAATGACACAAATGAACTTATTGGATGCACAAGATTGCTTAAAAACCCTAATTGGACAAAAATAAGCATAGAAAGGACGAAAATGACCTAATTGATCATCCAATGACACAAACACACCTATTGGATGCACAAGATTGGTTAAAAACCCTAATTGGACAAGAATAAGCCTAGGGAGGACGAAAATGACCTAATTGATCATCCAATGACACAAACACACCTATTGGATGCACAAGATTGGTTAAAAACCCTAATTGGACAAGAATAAGCCTAGGGAGGACGAAAATGACCTAATTGATCATCCAATGACACAAACACACCTATTGGATGCACAAGATTGGTTAAAAACCCTAATTGGACAAGAATAAGCCTAGGGAGGACGAAAATGACCTAATTGATCATCCAATGACACAAACACACCTATTGGATGCACAAGATTGGATAACAACCCTAATTGGACAAGAATAAGCCTAGGGAGGACGAAAATGACCTAATTGATCATCCAATGACACAAACACACCTATTGGATGCACAAGATTGGTTAAAAACCCTAATTGGACAAGAATATGCCTAGGGAGGACGAAAATGACCTAAATATTAATTCAATGTCACAAACAAAGTTATTGGATGTACAAGATTGGTTAAAAACCCTAATTGGACAGGAATAAGCCTAAGGAGGACGAAAATGACCTAATTGATCATCCAATGACACAAACACACCTATTGGATGCAAAATATTGGTTAAAAACCCTAATTGGAAAAGATGATGCCTAGGGAGGACGAAAATGACCTAAATATTAATTCAATGACATAAACAAACTTATTGGTTGCACAAAATTGGTTAAAAACCCTAATTGGACAAGAATAAGGCTAGGGAAGACGAAATTGACCTAATTGATCATCCAATGTCACAAACACACCTATTGGAAGCACAAGATTGGTTAAAAACCCTAATTGGACAAGAATATGCCTAGGGAGGACGAAAATGACCTAAATGTTAATCCAATGACACAAATGAACTTATTGGATGCACAAGATTGGTTAAAAACCCTAATTGGACAAGAATAAGCCTAGGGAGGACGAAAATGACCTAATTGATCATCCAATGACACAAATGAACATATTGGATGCACAAGATTGGTTAAAAACCCTAATTGGACAAGAATAAGCCTAGGGAGGACGAAAATGACCTAATTGATCATCCAATCACACAAACACACCTATTGGATGCACAAGATTGGTTAAAAACCCTAATTGGACAAGAATAAGTCTAGGGAGGACGAAAATGACCTAATTGATCATCCAATGACACAAACACACCTATTGGATGCACAAGATTGGTTAAAAACCCTAATTGGACAGGAATAAGCCTAGGGAGGACGAAAATGACCTAATTGATCATCCAATGACACAAACACACCTATTGGATGCACAAGATTGGTTAAAAACCCTAATTGGACAAGAATAAGCCTAGGGAGGACGAAAATGACCTAATTGATCATCCAATGACACAAACGAACCTATTGGATGCACAAGATTGGTTAAAAACCCTAATTGGACAAGAATAAGCATAGAAAGGACGAAAATGACCTAATTGATCATCCAATGACACAAACACACCTATTGGATGCACAAGATTGGTTAAAAACCCTAGTTGGACAAGAATATGCCTAGGGAGGACGAAAATGACCTAATTGATCATCCAAGGACACAAACAAAGTTATTGGATGCACAAGATTGGTTAAAAACCCTAATTGGACAAGAATAAGCCTAGGGAGGACGAAAATGACCTAATTGATCATCCAATGACACAAACACACCTATTGGATGCACAAGATTGGTTAAAAACCCTAATTGGACAAGAATATGCCTAGGGAGGAGGAAAATTTCCTAAATATTAATTCAATGACACAAACAAAGTTATTGGATGCACAAGATTGGTTAAAAACCCTAATTGGACAAGAATAAGCCTAGGGAGGACGAAAATGACCTAATTGATCATCCAATGACACAAACACACCTATTGGATGCACAAGATTGGTTAAAAACCCTAATTGGACAAGAATAAGCCTCGGGAGGCCGAAAATGACCTAATTGATCATCCAATGACACAAACACACCTATTGGATGCACAAGATTGGTTAAAAACCCTAATTGGACAAGAATAAGCCTAGGGAGGACGAAAATGACCTAATTGATCATCCAATGACACAAACACACCTATTGGATGCACAAGATTGGTTAAAAACCCTAGTTGGACAAGAACATGCCTAGGGAGGACGAAAATGACCTAATTGATAATCCAATGACACTAATGAACTTATTTGATGCACAAGATTGGTTAAAAACCCTAATTGGACAAGAATAAGCCTAGGGAGGAAGAAAATGACCTAATTGATCATCCAATGACACAAACACACCTATTGGATGCACAAGATTGGTTAAAAACCCTAACTGGACAAGAATAAGCCTAGGGAGGACGAAAATGACCTAATTGATCATCCAATGACACAAACACACCTATTGGATACACAAGATTGGTTAAAAACCCTAATTGGACAAGAATATGCCTAGGGAGGACGAAAATAACCTAAATGTTAATCCAATGACACAAATGAACTTATTGGATGCACAAGATTGGTTAAAAACCCTAATTGGACAAGAATAAGCCTAGGGAGGACGAAAATGACCAAAATGTTAATTCAATGAAACAACTCAACTTATTGGATGCACAAGATTGGTTAAAAACCCTAATTGGACAAGAATAAGCATAGGGAGGACGAAAATGACCTAATTGATCATCCAAGGACACAAACACACCTATTGGATGCACAACATTGGTTAAAAACCCTAATTGGACAAGAACATGCCTAGGGAGGACGAAAATGACCTAAATATTAATTCAATGAAACAAACAAACTTATTGGATGCACAAGATTGGTTAAAAACCCTAATTGGACAAGAATAAGCCTAGGGAGGACGAAAATGACCTAATTGATCATGAAATGACACAAACACACCTATTGGATGCACAAGATTGGTTAAAAACCCTAATTGGACAAGAATATGCCTAGGGAGGACGAAAATGACCTAAATATTAATTCAATGACACAAACAAAGTTATTGGATGCACAAGATTGGTTAAAAACCCTAATTGGACAAGAATAAGCCTAGGGAGGACGAAAATGACCAAATTGATCATCCAATGACACAAACACTCCTATTGGATGCACAAGATTGGTTAAAAACCCTAATTGGACAAGAATATGCCTAGGGAGGACGAAAATGACCTAAATATTAATTCAATGACACAAACAAACTTATTGGATGCACAAGATTGGTTAAAAACCCTAATTGGACAAGAATAAGCCTAGGGAGGACGAAAATGACCTAATTGATCGTCCAATGACACAAACACACTTATTGGATGCACAAGATTGGTTAAAAACCCTAATTGGACAAGAATAAGCCTAGGGAGGACGAAAATGACTTAATTGATCATCCAATGACACAAACACACCTATTGGATGCACAAGATTGGTTTAAAACCCTAGTTGGACAAGAATATGCCGTGGGAGGACGAAAATGACCTAATTGATCATCCAATGACACAAATGAAATTATTGGATGCACAAGATTGGTTAAAAACCCTAATTGGATAAGAATAAGCCTAGGGAGGACGAAAATGACCTAATTGATCATCCAATGACACAAACACACCTATTGGATGCACAAGATTGGTTAAAAACCCTAATTGGACAAGAATAAGCCTAGGAAGGACGAAAATGACCTAATTGATCATCCAATGACACAAACACACCTATTGGATGCACACGATTGGTTAAAAACCCTAATTGGACAAGAATATGCCTAGGGAGGACGAAAATGACCTAAATTTTAATTCAATTACATAAACAAACTTGTTGAATGCACAAGATTGGTTAAAAACCCTAATTGGACATGAATAGGCCTAGGGAGGACGAAAATGACCTAATTGATCTTCCAATGACACAAACGCACCTATTGGATGCACAAGATTGGTTAAAAACCCTAATTGGACAAGAATATGCCTAGGGAGGACGAAAATGACCTAAATATTAATTCAATGACACAAACAAACTTATTGGATGCACAAGATTGGTTAAAAACCCTAATTGGACAAGGATAAGCCTAGGGAGGACGAAACTGACCTAATTGATCATCCAATGACACAAACACACCTATTGGATGCACAAGATTGGTTAAAAACCCTAATTGGAAAAGAATATGCCTAGGGAGGACGAAAATGACCTAATTGATCATCCAATGACACAAACACACCTATTGGATGCACAAGATCGGTTAAAAATCCTAATTGGACAAGAATAAGCCTAGGGAGGACGAAAATGACCTAAATGTTAATCCAATGACACAAATGAACTTATTGGATGCACAAGATTGGTTAAAAACCCTAATTGGACAAGAATAAGCCTAGGGAGGACGAAACTGACCTAAATGTTAATCCAATGACACAACTCAACTTATTGGATGCACAAGATTGGTTAAAAACCCTAATTGGGCAAGAATAAGCCTAGGGAGGACGAAAATGACCTAATTGATCATCCAATGACACAAACACACCCAAGATTAATTAAAAACCCTAATTGGACAAGAATAAGCCTAGGGAGGACGAAATTGACCTCAATGTTAATCCAATGACACAACTCAACTTATTCGATGCACAAGATTGGTTAAAAACCCTAATCGGACAAGAATAAGCCTAGGGAGGACGAAAATAACCTAATTGATCATCCAATGACACAAACACACCTATTGGATGCACAAGATTCGTTAAAAACCCTAATTGGACAAGAATATGCCTAGGGAGGACGAAAATAACCTAATTGATCATCCAATGACACAAACACACCTATTGGATGTACAAGATTCGTTAAAAACCCTGTTGGACAAGAATGTGCCTAGGGAGGACGAAAATGACCTAATTGATCATCCAATGACACAAACACAGCTATTGGATGCAGAAGATTGGTTAAAAACCCTAATTGGACAAGAATAAGCCTAGGGAGGACGAAAATGACCTAATTGATCATCCAATGACACAAACACACCTATTGGATGCACAAGATTGGTTAAAAACCCTAATTGGACAAGAATAAGCCTAGGGAGGACAAAAATGACCTAATTGATCATCCAATGACACAAACACACCTATTGGATGCACAAGATTGGTTAAAAACCCTAATTGGACAAGAATATGCCTTGGGAGGACGAAAATGACCTAATTGATCATCCAATGTAACAAATGAACTTATTGGATGCACAAGATTAGTTAAAAACCCTAATTGGACAAGAATAAGCCTAGGGAGGACGAAAATAACCTAATTGATCATCCAATTACAGCAAACACACCTATTGGATGCACAAGATAGGTTATAAACCCTAATTCGACAAGAATATGCCTAGGGAGGACGAAAATGACCTAATTGATCATCCAATGACACAAATGAACTTATTGGATGCAAAAGATTAGTTAAAAACCCTAATTGGACAAGAATAAGCCTAGGTAGGACGAAAATAACCTAATTGATCATCCAATGACACAAACACACCTATTGGATGCACAAGATTGGTCTAAAACTCTAATTGGACAAGAATATGCCTAGGGAGGACGAAAATGACCTAAATGTTAATCCAATGACACAAATGAACTTATTGGATGCACAAGATTGGTTAAAAACCCTAATTGGACAAGAATAAGCCTAGGGAGGACGAAAATGACCTAAATGTTAATCCAATGACACAACTCAACTTATTGGATGCACAAGATTGGTTAAAAACCCTAATTGGGCAAGAATAGGCCTAGGGAGGATGAAGATGACCTAATTGATCATCCAATGACACAAACACACCTATTGGATGCACAAGATTGGTTAAAAACCCTAATTAAACAAGAATAACGTAGGGAGGACGAAAATGACCTAATTGATCATCCAATGAGACAAACACACCTATTGGATGCACAAGATTGGTTAAAAACCCTAATTGGACAAGAATATGCCTAGGGAGGACGAAAATGACCTAATTGATCATCCAATGACACAAATGAACTTATTGGATGCACAAGATTAGTTAAAAACCCTAATTGGACAAGAATAAGCCTAGGGAGGACGAAAATAACCTAATTGATCATCCAATGTCACAAACACACCTATTGGATGCACAAGATTGGTCTAAAACTCTAATTGGACAAGAATATGCCTAGGGAGGACGAAAATGACCTAAATGTTAATCCAATGACACAAATGAACTTATTGGATGCACAAGATTGGGTAAAAACCCTAATTGGACAAGAATAAGCCTAGGGAGGACGAAAATGACCTAATTGATCATCCAATGACACAAACACACCTATTGGATGTACAAGATTGGTTAAAAACCCTAATTGGACAAGAATAAGCCTACGGAGGACGAAAATAACCTAAATATTAATTCAATGAAACAAAAAAACTTATTGGATGCACAAGATTGGTTAAAAACCCTAATTGGACAAGAATAAGCCTAGGGAGGACGAAAATGACCTAATTGATCATCCAATGACACAAACACACCTATTGGATACACAAGATTGGTTAAAAACCCTAATTGGACAAGAATATGCCTAGGGAGGACGAAAATGACCTAAATGTTAATCCAATGACACAAATGAACTTATTGGATGCACAAGATTGGTTAAAAACCCTAATTGGACAAGAATAATTCTAGGGGGGACGAAAATGACCTAAATGTTAATCCAACGAAACAACTCAACTTATTGGATGCACAAGATTGGTTAAAAACCCTAATTGGACAAGAATAAGCCTAGGGACGACGAAAACGACCTAATTGATCATCCAATGACACAAACACACCTATTGGATGCACAAGATTGGTTAAAAACCCTAATTGGACAAGAATATGCCTAGGGATGACGAAAATGACCTAAATATTAATTCAATGAAACAAAAAAACTTATTGGATGCATAAGATTGGTTAAAAACCCTAGAATAAGCCTAGGGAGGATGAAAATGACCTAATTGATCATCAAATGACACAAACACACCTATTGGATGCACAAGATTGGTTAAAAACCCTAATTGGACAAGAATAAGCCTATGGAGGACGAAAATGACCTAAATATTAATTCAATGACACAAACAAAGTTATTGGATGCACAAGATTGGTTAAAAACCCTAATTGGACAAGAATAAGCCTAGGGAGAACGAAAATGACCTAATTGATCATCCAATGACACAAACACACCTATTGGATACACAAGATTGGTTAAAAACCCTAATTGGACAAGAATATGCCTAGGGAGGACGAAAATAACCTAAATGTTAATCCAATGACACAAATGAACTTATTGGATGCACAAGATTGGTTAAAAACCCTAATTGGACAAGAATAAGCCTAGGGGGGACGAAAATGACCTAAATGTTAATCCAATGAAACAACTCAACTTATTGGATGCACAAGATTTGTTAAAAACCCTAATTGGACAAGAATAAGCCTAGGGAGGACGAAAATGACCTAATTGATCATCCAATGACACAAACACAACTATTGGATGCACAAGATTGGTTAAAAACCCTAATTGGACAAGAATCTGCCTAGGGAGGACGAAAATGACCTAAATATTAATTCAATGAAATAAACAAACTTATTGGATGCACAAGATTGGTTAAAAACCCTAATTGGACAAGAATAAGCCTAGGGAGGACGAAAATGACCTAATTGATCATCAAATGACACAAACACACCTATTGGATGCACAAGATTGGTTAAAAACCCTAATTGGACAAGAATAAGCCTAGGGAGGACGAAAATGACCTAAATGTTAATCCAATGAAACAACTCAACTTATTGGATGCACAAGATTGGTTAAAAACCCTAGTTGGACAAGAATAAGCCTAGGGAGGACGAAAATGACCTAATTGATCATCCAATGACACAAACACACCTATTGGATGCACAAGATTGGTTAAAAACCATAATTAGACAAGAATAAGTCTAGGGAAGACGAAAATGACCTAATTGATCATCAAATGAAACAAACACACCTATTGGATGCACAAGATTGGTTAAAAACCCTAATTGGACAAGAATATGCCTAGGGAGGACGAAAATGACCTAAATATTAATTCAATGACACAAACAAAGTTATTGGATGCACAAGATTGGTTAAAAACCCTAATTGGACAAGAATAAGCCTAGGGAGGACGAAAATGACCTAATTGATCATCCAATGACACAAACACACCTATTGGATGCACAAGATTGGTTAAAAACCCTAATTGGACAATAATAAGCCTAGGGATAGGGAGGACGAAAATGACCTAATTGATCAACCAATGATACAAACACACCTATTGGATACACAAGATTGGTTAAAAACCCTAATTGGACAAGAATATGCCTAGGGAGGACAAAAATGACCTAAATGTTATTCCAATGACACAAATGAACTTATTGGATGCACAAGATTGGTTAAAAACCCTAATTGGACAAGAATAAGCCTAGGGAGGACGAAAATGACCTAAATGTTATTCCATTGAAACAACTCAACTTATTGGATGCACAAGATTGGTTAAAAACCCTAATTGGACAAGAATAAGCCTAGAGAGGACGAAAATGACCTAATTGATCATCCAATGACACAAACACACCTATTGGATGCACAAGATTGGTTAAAAACCCTAATTGGACAAGAACATGCCTAGGGAGGACGAAAATGACCTAAATATTAATTCAATGAAACAAACAAACTTATTGGATGCACAAGATTGGTTAAAAACCCTAATTGGACAAGAATAAGCCTAGGGAGGACGAAAATGACCTAATTGATCATGAAATGACACAAACACACCTATTGGATGCACAAGATTGGTTAAAAACCCTAATTGGACAAGAATATGCCTAGGGAGGACGAAAATGACCTAAATATTAATTCAATGAAACAAACAAAGTTATTGGATGCACAAGATTGGTTAAAAATCTAATTGGACAAAAATAAGCCTAGGGAGGACGAAAATGACCTAATTGATAATCCAATGACACAAACACACCTATTGGATGCACAAGATTGGTTAAAAACCCTAACTGGACAAGAATAAGCCTAGGGAGGACGAAAATGACCTAATTGATCATCCAATGACACAAACACACCTATTGGATACACAAGATTGGTTAAAAACCCTAATTGGACAAGAATATGCCTAGGGAGGACGAAAATGACCTAAATGTTAATCCAATGACACAAATGAACTTATTGGATGCACAAGATTGGTTAAAAACCCTAATTGGACAAGGATAAGCCTAGGGAGGACGAAAATGACCTAAATGTTAATCCAATTACACAACTCAACTTATTGGATGCACAAGATTGGTTAAAAACCCTAATTGGACAAGAATAAGCCTAGGGAGGACGAAAATGACCTAATTGATCATCCAATGACACAAACACACCTATTGGATGCACAAGATTGGTTAAAAACCCTAATTGGACAAGAATAAGCCTAGGGAGGACGAAAATGACCTAATTGATCATCCAATGACACAAACACACCTATTAGATGCAAAAGATTGGTTAAAAACCCTAATTGGACAAGAATATGCCTAGGGATGACGAAAATGACCTAAATATTAATTCAATGACACAAACAAAGTTATTGGATGCACAAGATTGGTTAAAAACCCTAATTGGACAAGAATAAGCCTAGGGAGGACGTAAATGACCTAATTGATCATCCAATGACACAAACCCGCTTATTGGATGCACAAGATTGGTTAAAAACCATAATTGGACAAGAATATGCCTAGGGAGGACGAAAATGACCTAAATATTAATTCAATTACACAAACAAACTTATCGGATGCACAAGATTGGTTAAAAACCCTAATTGGACAAGAATAAGCCTAGGGAGGACGAAAATAACCTAATTGATCATCCAATGACACAAACACACCTATTGGATGCACAAGATTGGTTAAAAACCCTAATTGGACAAGAATATGCCTAGGGAGGACGAAAATGACCTAAATGTTAATCCAATGACACAAATGAACTTATTGGATGCACAAGATTGGTTAAAAACCCTAATTGGTCAAGAATAAGCCTAGGGAGGACGTAAATGACCTAATTGATCATCCCATGACACAAACACACCTATTGGATGCACAAGATTGGTTAAAAACTCTAATTGGACAAGAATATGCCTAGGGAGGACGGAAATGACCAAATTGATCATCCATTGCCACAAACACACCTATTGGATGCACAAGATTGGTTAAAAACCCTAATTGGACAAGAATATGCCTAGGGAGGAAGAAAATGACCTAATTGATCATCCAATGACACAAACACACCTATTGGATGCACAAGATTGGTTAATAACCCTAATTGGACAAGAATATGTCTAGGGAGGACGAAAATGACCTAAATATTAATTCAATGACATAAACAAACTTGTTGGATGCACAAGATTGGTTAAAAACCCTAATTGGACAAGAATAAGCCTAGGGAGGACGAAAATGACCTAATTGATCATCCAATGACACAAACACACCTATTGGATGCACAAGATTGGTTAAAAACCCTAATTGGACAAGAATAAGCCTAGGGAGGACGAAAATGACCTAATTGATCATTCAATGACACAAACACACCTATTGGATGCACAAGATTGATTAAAAACCCTAATTGGACAAGAAAAAGCCTAGGGAGGACGAAAATGACCTAATTGATCATCCAATGACACAAACACACCTATTCGATGCACAAGATTGGTTAAAAACCCTAATTGGACAAGAATATGCCTAGGGAGGACGAAAATGACCTATTTGATCATCCAATGACACAAATGAACTTATTGGATGCACAAGATTGGTTAAAAACCCTAATTGGACAAGAATAAGCCTAGGGAGGACGAAAATGACCTAAATGTTAATCCAATGACACAACTCAACTTATTGGATGCACGAGATTGGTTAAAAACCCTAATTGGACAAGAATAAGCCTAGGGAGGACGAAAATGACCTAATTGATCATCCAATGACACAAACACACCTATTGGATGCACAAGATTGGTTAAAAACCCTAATTGGACAAGAATATGCCTAGGGAGGACGAAAATGACCTAAATATTAATTCAATGACACAAACGAAGTTATTGGATGCACAAGATTGGTTAAAAACCCTAATTGGACAAGAATAAGCCTAGGGAGGACGAAAATGACCTAATTGATCATCAAATGACACAAACACACCTATTGGATGCACAAGATTGGTTAAAAACCCTAATTGGACAAGAATAAGCCTAGGGAGGACAAAAATGACCTAATTGATCATCCAATGACACAAACACACCTATTGGATGCACAAGACTGGTTAAAAACCCTAATTGGACAAGAATATGCCTAGGGAGGACGAAAATGACCTAAATGTTAATCCAATGACACAAATGAACTTATTGGATGCACAAGATTGGTTTAAAACCGTAATTGGACAAGAATAAGCCTTCGAAGGACGAAAATGACCTAATTGATCATTCAATGACACAATCACACCTATTGGATGCACAAGACTGGTTAAAAACCCTAATTATACAAGAATATGCCTAGGAAGGACGAAAATGACCTAATTGATCATCCAATGACACAAACACACCTATTGGATGCACAAGATTAGTTAAAAACCCTAATTGGACAAGAATAAGCCTAGGGAGGACGAAAATGACCTAATTGATCATCCAATGACACAAACACACCTATTGGATGCACAAGATTGGTTAAAAACCCTAATTGGACAAGAATAAGCCTAGGGAGGACGAAAATGACCTAATTGATCATCCAATGACACAAACACACCTATTGGATGCACAAGATTGGTTAAAAACCCTAATTGGACAAGAATAAGCCTAGGGAGGACGAAAATGACCTAATTGATCATCCAATGACACAAACACACCTATTGGATGCACAAGATTGGTTTAAAACCCTAGTTGGACAAGAATATGCCTATGGAGGACGAAAATGACCAAATTTATCATCCAATGACACAAATGAACTTATTGGATGCACAAGATTGGTTAAAAACCCTAATTGGACAAGAATAAGCCTAGGGAGGACGAAAATGACCTAATTGATCATCCAATGACACAAACACACCTATTGGATGCACAAGATTGGTTAAAAACCCTAATTGGACAAGAATAAGCCTAGGGAGGACGAAAATGACCTAATTGATCATCCAATGGCACAAACACACCTATTGGATGCACAAGATTGGTTTAAAACCCTAGTTGGAGAAGAATATGCCAAGGGTGGACGAAAATGACCTAATTGATCATCCAATGACACAAATGAACTTATTGGATGCACAAGATTGGTTAAAAACCCTAATTGGACAAGAATAAGCCTAGGGAGGACGAAAATGACCTAATTGATCATCCAATGACACAAACACACCTATTGGATGCACAAGATTGGTTAAAAACCCTAATTGGACAAGATGATGCCTAGGGAGGACGAAAATGAACTAAATATTAATTCAATGACACAAACAAACTTATTGGATGCACAAGATTGGTTAAAAACCCTAATTGGACAAGAATAAGCCTAGGGAGGACGAAAATGAGCAAATTGATCATCCAATGACACAAACACACCTATTGGATGCACAAGATTGGTTAAAAACCCTAATTGGACAAGAATAAGCCTAGGGAGGACGAAAATGACCTAATTGATCATCCAATGACACAAACACACCTATTGGATGCACAAGATTGGTTAAAAACCCTAATTGGACAAGAATAAGCCTAGGGAGGACGAAAATGACCTAATTGATCATCCAATGACACAAACACACCTATTGGATGCACAAGATTGGTTAAAAACCCTAATTGGACAAGAATAAGCCCAGGGAGGACGAAAATGACCTAATTGATCATCCATTGCCACAAACACACCTATTGGATGCACAAGATTGGTCTAAAACTCTAATTGGACAAGAATATGCCTAGGGAGGTCGAAAATGACCTAAATATTAATTCCATGACACAAACAAAGTTATTGGATGCACAAGATTGGTTAAAAACCCTAATTGGACAAGAATAAGCCTAGGGAGGACGTAAATGACCTAATTGATCATCCAATGACACAAACACACCTATCGGATGCACAAGATTGGTTAAAAACCCTAATTGGACAAGAATATGCCTAGGGAGGACGAAAATGACCTAAATATTAATTCAATGACACAAACAAACTTATTGGATGCACAAGATTGGTTAAAAACCTTAATTGGACAAGAATAAGCCTAGGGAGGACGAAAATGACCTAATTGATCATCCAACGAAACAAACACACCTATTGGATGCACAAGATTGGTTAAAAACCCCAATTGGACAAGAATAAGCCTAGGGAGGACGAAAATGACCTAATTGATCATCCAATGACACAAACACACCTATTGGATGCACAAGATTGGTTAAAAACCCTAATTAGACAAGAATAAGCCTAGGGAGGACGAAAATGACCTAATTGATCATCCAATGACACAAACACACCTATTGGATACACAAGATTGGTTAAAAACCCTAATTGGACAAGAATATGCCTAGGGAGGACGAAAATAACCTAAATGTTAATCCAATGACACAAATGAACTTATTGGATGGACAAGATTGGTTAAAAACCCTAATTCGACAAGAATAAGCCTAGGGAGAACGAAAATGACCTAATTGATCATCCAATGACACAAACACACCTATTGGATACACAAGATTGGTTAAAAACCCTAATTGGACAAGAATATGCCTAGGGAGGACGAAAATAACCTAAATGTTAATCCAATGACACAAATGAACTTATTGGATGCACAAGATTGGTTAAAAACCCTAATTGGACAAGAATATGCCTAGGGAGGACAAAAATGACCTAAATATTAATTCAATGACACAAACAAACTTATCGGATGCACAAGAATGGTTAAAAACCCTAATTGGACAAGAATAAGCCTAGGGAGGACGAAAATGACCTAATTGATCATCCAATGACACAAACACACCTATTGGATGCACAAGATTGGTTAAAAACCCTAATTGGACAAGAATAAGCCTAGGGAGGACGAAAATGACCTAAATGTTAATCCAAAGACACAAATGAACTTATTGGATGCACAAGATTGGTTAAAAACCCTAATAGGACAAGAATAATCCTAGGGAGGACGAAGACGACCTAATTGATCATCGAATGACACAAACACACCTATTGGACGCACAAGATTGGTTAAAAACCCTAATTGGACAAGAATATGCCTAGGAAGGAGGAAAATGACCTAAATATTAATTCAATGACACAAACAAAGTTATTGGATGCACAAGATTGGTTAAAAACCCTAATTGGACAAGAATAAGCCTAGGGAGGACGAAAATGACCTAATTGATCATCCAATGACACAAACACACCTATTGGATGCACAAGATTGGTTAAAAACCCTAATTGGACAAGAATAAGCCTAGGGAGGACGAAAATGACCTAATTGATCATCCAATGACACAAACACACCTATTGGATGCACAAGATTGGTTAAAAACCCTAATTGCACAAGAATATGCCTAGGGAGAACGAAAATGACCTAAATTGATCATCCAATGACACAAACAGACCTATTGGATGCACAAGATTGGTTAAAAACCCTAATTGGACAAGAATATGCCTAGGGAGGACGAAAATGACCTAATTGATCATCCAATGACACAAACACACCTATTGGATGCACAAGATTGGTTAAAAACCCTAACTTGACAAGAATATGCCTAGGGAGGACGAAAATGACCTAAATATTAATTCAATGACACAAACAAAGTTATTGGATGCACAAGATTGGTTAAAAACCCTAATTGGACAAGAATAAGCCTAGGGAGGACGAAAATGACCTAATTGATCATCAATTGACACAAACACACCTATTGGATGCAAAAGATTGGTTAAAAACCCTAATTGGACAAGAATAAGCCTAGGGAGGACGAAAATGACCTAATTGATCATCCAATGACACAAACACACCTATTGGATGCACAAGATTGGTTAAAAACCCTAATTGGACAAGAATAAGCCTAGGGAGGACGAAAATGACCTAATTGATCATCCAATGACACAAACACACCTATTGGATGCACAAGATTGGTTTAAAACCCTAGTTGGACAAGAATATGCCTAGGGAGGACGAAAATGACCTAATTGATCATCCAATGACACAAATGAATTTATTGGATGCACAAGATTGGTTAAAAACCCAAATTGCACAAGAATAAGCCTAGGGAGGACGAAAATGACCTAATTGATCATCCAATGACACAAACACACCTATTGGATGCACAAGATTGGTTAAAAACCCTAATTGGACAAGAATAAGCCTAGGGAGGACGAAAATGACCTAATTGATCATCCAATGACACAAACACACCTATTGGATGCACAAGATTGGTTTAAAACCCTAGTTGGACAAGAATATGCCTAGGGAGGACGAAAATGACCTAAATATTAATTCAATGACACAATCAAAGTTATTGGATGAACAAGATTGGTTAAAAACCCTAATTGGACAAGAATAAGCCTAGGGAGGACGAAAATGACCTAATTGATCATCCAATGACACAAACACACCTATTGGATGCACAAGATTGGTTAAAAACCCTAATTGGACAAGAATAAGCCTAGGGAGGACGAAAATGACCTAATTGATCATCCAATGACACAAACACACCTATTGGATGCACAAGATTGGTTAAAAACCCTAATTGGACAAGAATAAGCCTAGGGAGGACGAAAATGACCTAATTGATCATCCAATGACACAAACACACCTATTGGATGCACAAGATTGGTTTAAAACCCTAGTTGATCAAGAATATGCCTAGGAAGGACGAAAATGACCTAATTGATCATCCAATGACACAAATGAACTTATTGGATGCACAAGATTGGTTAAAAACCCTAATTGGACAAGAATAAGCCTAGGGAGGACGAAAATGACCTAATTGATCATCCAATGACACAAACACACCTATTGGATGCACAAGATTGGTTAAAAACCCTAATTGGACAAGAATAAGCCTAGGGAGGACGAAAATGACCTAATTGATCATCCAATGACACAAACACACCTATTGGATGCACAAGATTGGTTAAAAACCCTAATTGGACAAGAATAAGCCTAGGGAGGACGAAAATGACCTAATTGATCATCCAATGACACAAACACATCTATTGGAAGCACAAGATTGGTTAGAAACCCTAGTTGGACAAGAATATGCCTAGGGAGGACGAAAATGACCTAATTGATCATCCAATGACACAAATGAACTTATTGGATGCACAAGATTGCTTAAAAACCCTAATTGGACAAAAATAAGCATAGAAAGGACGAAAATGACCTAATTGATCATCCAATGACACAAACACACCTATTGGATGCACAAGATTGGTTAAAAACCCTAATTGGACAAGAATAAGCCTAGGGAGGACGAAAATGACCTAATTGATCATCCAATGACACAAACACACCTATTGGATGCACAAGATTGGTTAAAAACCCTAATTGGACAAGAATAAGCCTAGGGAGGACGAAAATGACCTAATTGATCATCCAATGACACAAACACACCTATTGGATGCACAAGATTGGTTAAAAACCCTAATTGGACAAGAATAAGCCTAGGGAGGACGAAAATGACCTAATTGATCATCCAACGAGACAAACACGCCTATTGGATACACAAGATTGGTTAAAAACCCTAATTGGACAAGAATAAGCCTATGGAGGACGAAAATGACTTAATTGATCATCCAACGACACAAACACACCTATTGGATGCACAAGATTGGTTAAAAACCCTAGTTGGACAAGAATATGCCTAGGGAGGACGAAAATGACCTAATTGATCATCCAATGACACAAATGAACTTATTGGATGCACAAGATTAGTTAAAAACCCTAATTGGACAAGAATAAGCCTAGGGAGGACGAAAATGACCTAATTGATCATCCAATGACACAAACACACCTATTGGATGCACAAGATTGGTTAAAAACCCTAATTGGACAAGAATAAGCCTAGGGAGGACGAAAATGACCTAATTGATCATCCAATGACACAAACACACCTATTGGATGAACAAGATTGGTTAAAAACCCAAATTGGACAAGAATAAGCATAGAAAGGACGAAAATGACCTAATTGGTCATCCAATGACACAAACACACCTATTGGATGCACAAGATTGGTTAAAAACTCTAATTGGACAAGAATATGCCTAGGGAGGACGAAAATGACCTAAATGTTAATCCAATGACACAAATGAACTTATTGGATGCACAAGATTGGTTAAAAACCCTAATTGGACAAGAATAAGCCTAGGGAGGACGAAAATGACCTAAATGTTAATCCAATGAAACAACTCAACTTATTGGATGCACAAGATTGGTTAAAAACCCTAATTGGGCAAGAATAAGCCTAGGGAGGACGAAAATGACCTAATTGATCATCCAATGACACAAACACACCTATTGGATGCACAAGATTGGTTAAAAACCCTAATTGGACAAGAATAAGCCTAGGGAGGACGAAAATGACCTAAATATTAATACAATGACACAAACAAAGTTATTGGATGCACAAGATTGGTTAAAAACCCTAATTGGACAAGAATAAGCCTAGGGAGGACGAAAATGACCTAATTGATCATCCAATGACACAAACACACCTATTGGATGCACAAGATTGGTTAAAAACCCTAATTGGACAAAGATAAGCCTAGGGAGGACGAAAATGACCTAATTGATCATCCAATGACACAAACACACCTATTGGATGCACAAGATTGGTTAAAAACCCTAATTGGACAAGAATAAGCCTAGGGAGGACGAAAATGACCTAAATGTTAATCCAATGACACAACTCAACTTATCGGATGCACAAGATTGGTTAAAAACCCTAATTGGACAAGAATATGCCTAGGGAGGAAGAAAATGGCCTAAATACTAATTTAATGACACAAACAAACTTATCGGATGCACAAGATTGGTTAAAAACCCTAATTGGACAAGAATAAGCCTAGGGAGGACGAAAATGACCTAATTGATCATCCAATGACACAAACACACCTATTGGATGCACAAGATTGGTTAAAAACCCTAATTGGACAAGAATAAGCCTAGGGAGGACGAAAATGACCTAAATGTAAATCCAATGACACAACTCAACTTATTGGATGCACAAGATTTGTTAAAAACCCTAATTGGACAAGAATATGCCTAGGGAGGACGAAAATGACCTAATTGATCATCCAATGACACAAACACACCTATTGGATGCACAAGATTGGTTAAAAACCCTAACTGGATAAGAATATGCCTAGGGAGGACGAAAATGACCTAATTGATCATCCAATGTTACAAACACACCTATTGGATGCACAAGATTGGTTAAAAACCCTAATTGGACAAGAATATGCCTAGGGAGGACGAATATGACCTAATTGATCATCCAATGAAACAAACACACCTATTGGATGCACAAGATTGGTTAAAAACCCTAATTGGACAAGAATAAGCCTAGGGAGGACGAAAATGACCTAATTGATCATCCAATGACACAAACACACCTATTGGATGCACAAGATTGGTTAAAAACCCTAATTGGACAAGAATAAGCCTAGGGAGGACGAAAATGACCTAATTGATCATCCAATGACACAAACACACCTATTGGATGCACAAGATTGGTTAAAAACCCTAAGTGGACAAGAATAAGCCTAGGGAGGACGAAAATGACTTAAATGTTAATCCAATGACAAAACTCAACTTATTGGATGCACAAGATTGGTTAAAAACCCTAATTGGACAAGAATAAGCCTAGGGAGGACGAAAATGACCTAATTGATCATCCAATGACACAAACACACCTATTGGATGCACAAGATTGGTTAAAAACCCTAATTGGACAAGAATAAGCCTAGGGAGGACGAAAATGACCTAATTGATCATCCAATGACACAAACACACCTATTGGATGCACAAGATTGGTTAAAAACCCTAATTGGACAAGAATAAGCCTAGGGAGGACGAAAATGACCTAATTGATCATCCAATAACTCAAACACACCTAATGGATGCACAAGATTGGTTAAAAACCCTAATTGGACAAGAATAAGCCTAGGGAGGACGAAAATGACCTAATTGATCACCCAATGACACAAACACACCTATTGGATGCCCAAGATAGGTTAAAAACCCTATTTGGACAAGAATATGCCTAGGGAGGACGAAAATGACCTAATTGATCATTCAATGACACAAACAAACTTAATTGATGCACAAGATTGGTTAAAAACCCGAATTGGACAAGAATATGTCTAGGGAGGTCGAAAATGACCTAAATAATAATTCAATGACACAAACAAAGTTATTGGTTGCACAAGATTGGTTGAAAACCCTAATTGGACAAGAATAAGCCTAGGGAGGACGAAAATGACCTAATTGTTCATCCAATGACACAAATGAACTTATTGGATGCACAAGATTGGTTAAATACTCTAATTGGACAAGAATAAGCCTAGGGAGGACGAAAATGACCTAATTGATCATCCAATGACACAAACACACCTATTGGATGCACAAGATTGGTTAAAAACCCTAATTGGACAAGAATATGCCTAGGGAGGACGAAAATGACCTAAATATTAATTCAATGAAACAAACAAACTTATTGGATGCACAAGATTGGTTAAAAACTCTAATTGGACAAGAATAAGCCTAGGGAGGACGAAAATGACCTAATTGATCATCCAATAACTCAAACACACCTATTGGATGCACAAGATTGGTTAAAAACCCTAATTGGACAAGAATATGCCTAGGGAGGACGAAAATGACCTAAATGTTAATCCAATGACACAAATGAACTTATTGGATGCACAAGATTGGTTAAAAACCCTAATTGGACAAGAATAAGCCTAGGGAGGACGAAAATGACCTAATTGATCATCCAATGACACAAACACACCTATTGGATGCACAAGATTGGTTAAAAACCCTAATTGGACAAGAATAAGCCTAGGGAGGACGAAAATGACCTAATTGATCATCCAATGACACAAACCCACCTATTGGATGCACAAGATTAGTTAAAAACCATAATTGGACAAGAATAAGCCTAGGGAGGACGAAAATAACCTAATTGATCATCCAATGCCACAAACACACCTATTGGATGCACAAGATTGGTTAAAAACCCTAATTGGACAAGAATAAGCCTAAGGAGGACGAAAATGACCTAATTGATCATCCAATGACACAAACACACCTATTGGATGCACAAGATTGGTTAAAAACCCTAATTGGACAAGAATAAGCCTAGGGAGGACGAAAATGACCTAATTGATCATCCAATGACACAAACACACCTATTGGATGCACAATATCGGTTAAAAACCCTAATTGGACAAGAATAAGCCTAGGGAGGACGAAAATGACCTAATTGATCATCCAATGACACAAACACACCTATTGGATGCACAAGATTGGTTAAAAACCCTAATTGGACAAGAATAAGCCTAGGGGGGACGAAAATGACCTAATTGATCATCCATTGCCGCAAACACACCTATTGGATGCACAAGATTGGTTAAAAACCCTAATTGGACAAGAATATGCCTAGGGAGGACGAAAATGACCTAATTGATCATCCAATGACACAAACACACCTATTGGATGCACAAGATTGGTTAAAAACCCTAATTGGACAAGAATATGCCGAGGGAGGAAGAAAATAACCTAATTGATCTTCCAATGACACAAACACACCTATTGGATGCACAAGATTGGTTAAAAACCCTAATTGCACAAGAATATGCCTAGGGAGGACGAAAATGACCTAAATGTTAATCCAATGACACAAATGAACTTATTGGATGCACAAGATTGGTTAAAAACCATAATTGGACAAGAATAAGCCTAGGGAGGACGAAAATGACCTAAATGTTAATCCAATGAAACAACTCAACTTATTGGATGCACAAGATTGGTTAAAAACCTTAATTGGACAAGAATAAGCCTAGGGAGGACGAAAATGACCTAATTGATCCTCAAATGACACAAACACACCTATTGGATGCACAAGATTGGTTAAAAACCCTAATTGGACAAGAATATGCCTAGGGAGGACGAAAATGACCTAAATATTAATTCAATGAAACAAACAAAGTTATTGGATGCACAAGATTGGTTAAAAACCCTAATTGGACAAGAATAAGCCTAGGGAGGACGAAAATGACCTAAATGTTAATCTAACGAAACAACTCAACTTATTGGATGCACAAGATTGGATAAAAACCGTAATTGGACAAGAATAAGCCTAGGGAGGACGAAAATGACCTAATTGATCATGCAATGACCCAAACACACCTATTGGAAGCACAAGATTGGTTAAAAACCCTAATTGGACAAGAATAAGCCTAGGGAGGACGAAAATGACCTAAATGTTAATCCAATGAAACAACTCAACTTATTGGATGCACAAGATTGGTTAAAAACCCTAATTGGACAAGAATAAGCCTAGGGAGGACGAAAATGACCTAATTGATCATCCAATGACACAAACACACCAATTGGATGCACAAGATTGGTTAAAAACCCTAATTGGGAAAGAATAAGCCTAGGGAGGACGAAAATGACCTAAATATTAATTCAATGACACAAACAAAGTTATTGGATGCACAAGATTGGTTAAAAACCCTAATTGGACAAGAATAAGCCTAGGGAGGACGAAAATGACCTAATTGATCATCAAATGACACAAACACACCTATTGGATGCACAAGATTGGTTAAAAACCCTAATTGGACAAGAATAAGCCTAGGGAGGACGAAAATGACCTAAATGTTAATCCAATGAAACAACTCAACTTATTGGATGCACAAGATTTGTTAAAAACCCTAATTGGACAAGAATAAGCCTAGGGAGGACGAAAATGACCTAATTGATCATCCAATGACACAAACACACCTATTGGATGCACAAGATTGGTTAAAAACCCTAATTGGACAAGAATAAGCCTAGGGAGGACGAAAATGACCTAATTGATCATCCAATGACACAAACACACCAATTGGATGCACAAGATTAGTTAAAAACCCTAATTGGACAAGAATAAGTCTAGGGAGGACGAAAATGACCTAATTGATCATCCAATGACACAAACACACCTATTGGATGCACAAGATTGGTTAAAACCCTAATTGGACAAGAATATGCCTAGGGAGGACGAAGATGACCTAAATGTAAATTCAATGACACAAACGAACTTATTGGATGCACAACATTGGTTAAAAACCCTAATTGGACAAGAATAAGCCTAGGGAGGACGAAAATGGCCTAATTGATCATCCAATGACACAAACACACCAATTGGATCCACAAGATTGGTTAAAAACCCTAATTGGACAAGAATAAGCCTAGGGAGGACGAAAATGACCTAATTGATCATCCAATGACACAAACACACCTATTGGATGCACAAGATTGGTTAAAAACCCTAATTGGACAAGAATAAGCCTAGGGAGGACGAAAATGACCTAATTGATTAT
Source organism: Cicer pinnatifidum (assembly GCA_037974775.1). Taxonomy (NCBI): domain Eukaryota; kingdom Viridiplantae; phylum Streptophyta; class Magnoliopsida; order Fabales; family Fabaceae; genus Cicer; species Cicer pinnatifidum. Next base: position 93,752 of record JBBPBR010001257.1, on the reverse strand, counting down.
CCAATGACACAAACACACCTATTGGATGCACAAGATTGGTTAAAAACCCTAATTAAAAAAGAATAAGCCTAGAGAGGCGAAAATGACCTAATTGATCATCCAATGACACAAACACACCTATTGGATGCACAAGATTGGTTTAAATCCCTAGTTGGACAAGAATATGCCTAGGGAGGACGAAAATGACCTAATTGATCATCCAATGACACAAATGAACTTATTGGATGAACAAGATTGGTTAAAAACCCTAATTGGACAAGAATAAGCCTAGGGAGGACGAAAATGACCTAATTGATCATCCAATGACACAAACACACCTATTGGATGCACAAGATTGGTTAAAAACCCTAATTGGACAAGAATAAGCCTAGGGAGGACGAAAATGACCTAATTGATCATCCAATGACACAAACACACCTATTGGATGCACAAGATTGGTTAAAAACCCTAATTGGACAAGAATAAGCCTAGGGAGGACGAAAATGACCTAATTGATCATCCAATGACACAAACACACCTATTGGATGCACAAGATTGGTTTAAAACCCTAGTTGATCAAGAATATGCCTAGGAAGGACGAAAATGACCTAATTGATCATCCAATGACACAAATGAACTTATTGGATGCACAAGATTGGTTAAAAACCCTAATTGGACAAGAATAAGCCTAGGGAGGACGAAAATGACCTAATTGATCATCCAATGACACAAACACACCTATTGGATGCACAAGATTGGTTAAAAACCCTAATTGGACAAGAATAAGCCTAGGGAGGACGAAAATGACCTAATTGATCATCCAATGACACAAACACACCTATTGGATGCACAAGATTGGTTAAAAACCCTAATTGGACAAGAATAAGCCTAGGGAGGACGAAAATGACCTAATTGATCATCCAATGACACAAACACATCTATTGGAAGCACAAGATTGGTTAGAAACCCTAGTTGGACAAGAATATGCCTAGGGAGGACGAAAATGACCTAATTGATCATCCAATGACACAAATGAACTTATTGGATGCACAAGATTGCTTAAAAACCCTAATTGGACAAAAATAAGCATAGAAAGGACGAAAATGACCTAATTGATCATCCAATGACACAAACACACCTATTGGATGCACAAGATTGGTTAAAAACCCTAATTGGACAAGAATAAGCCTAGGGAGGACGAAAATGACCTAATTGATCATCCAATGACACAAACACACCTATTGGATGCACAAGATTGGTTAAAAACCCTAATTGGACAAGAATAAGCCTAGGGAGGACGAAAATGACCTAATTGATCATCCAATGACACAAACACACCTATTGGATGCACAAGATCGGATAAAAACCCTAATTGGACAAGAATAAGCCTAGGGAGGACGAAAATGACCTAATTGATCATCCAATGACACAAACACACCTATTGGATGCACAAGATTGGTTAAAAACCCTAATTGGACAAGAATATGCCTAGAGAGGACGAAAATGACCTAATTGATCATCCAACGACACAAACACACCTATTGGATGCACAAGATCGGTTAAAAACCCTAATTGGACAAGAATAAGCCTAGGGAGGACGAAAATGACCTAATTGATCATCCAATGACACAAACACACCTATTGGATGCACAAGATTGGTTAAAAACCCTAATTGGACAAGAATAAGCCTAGGGAGGACGAAAATGACCTAAATGTTAATCCAATGACACAACTCAACTTATTGGATGCACAAGATTGGTTAAAAACCCTAATTGGACAAGAATAAGCCTAGGGAGGACGAAAATGACCTAATTGTTCATCCAATGACACAAACACACCTATTGGATGCACAAGATTGGTTAAAAACCCTAATTGGACATGAATAAGCCTAGGGAGGACGAAAATTACCTAATTGATCATCCAATGACACAAACACACCTATTGGATGCACAAGATTGGTTAAAAACCCTAATTGGACAAGAATATGCCTAGGGAGGACGAAAATGACCTAAATATTAATTCAATGAATCAAACAAACTTATTGGATGCACAAGATTGGTTAAAAACCCTAATTAGACAAGAATAAGTCCAGGGAAGACGAAAATGACCTAATTGATCATCAAATGAAACAAACACACCTATTGGATGCACAAGATTGGTTAAAAACCCTAATTGGACAAGAATATGCCTAGGGAGGACGAAAATGACCTAAATGTTAATCCAATGACACAAATGAACTTATTGGATGCACAAGATTGGTTAAAAACCCTAATTGGACAAGGATAAGCCTAGGGAGGACGAAAATGACCTAATTGATCATCCAATGACACAAACACACCTATTGGATGCACAAGATTGGTTAAAAACCGTAATTGGACAAGAATATGCCTAGGGAGGACGAAAATGACCTAAATATTAATTCAATGAAACAAACAAACTTATTGGATGCACAAGATTGGTTAAAAACCCTAATTAGACAAGAATAAGTCCAGGGAAGACGAAAATGACCTAATTGATCATCAAATGAAACAAACACACCTATTGGATGCACAAGATTGGTTAAAAACCCTAATTGGACAAGAATATGCCTAGGGAGGACGAAAATGACCTAAATATTAATTCAATGACACAAACAAAGTTATTGGATGCACAAGATTGGTTAAAAACCCTAATTGGACAAGAATAAGCCTAGGGAGGACGAAAATGACCTAATTGATCATCCAATGACACAAACACACCTATTGGATGCACAAGATTGGTTTAAAACCCTAGTTGGACAAGAATATGCCCAGGGAGGACGAAAATGACCTAATTGAGCATCCAATGACACAAATGAAATTATTGGATGCACAAGATTGGTTAAAAACCATAATTGGATAACAATAAGCCTAGGGAGGACGAAAATGACCTAATTGATCATCCAATGACACAAACACACCTATTGGATGCACAAGATTGGTTAAAAACCCTAATTGGACAAGAATAAGCCTAGGAAGGACGAAAATGACCTAATTGATCATCCGATGACACAAACACACCTATTGGATGCACAAGATTGGTTAAAAACCCTAATTGGACAAGAATATGCCTAGGGAGGACGAAAATGACCTAAATATTAATTCAATGACACAAACAAAGTTATTGGATGCACAAGATTGGTTTAAAACCCTAATTCGACAAGAATAAGCCTAGGGAGGACGAAAATGACCTAATTGATCATCCAATGACACAAACACACCTATTGGATGCACAAGATTGGTTAAAAACCCTAATTGGACAAGAATAAGCCTAGGGAGGACGAAAATGACCTAATTGATCATCCAATGACACAAAAACACCTATTGGATACACAAGATTGGTTAAAAACCCTAATTGGACAAGAATATGCCTAGGGAGGACGAAAATAACCTAAATGTTAATCCAATGACACAAATGAACTTATTGGATGCACAAGATTGGTTAAAAACCCTAATTGGACAAGAATAAGCCTAGGGAGGACGAAAATGACCTAAATGTTAATCCAATGAAACAACTCAACTTATTGGATGCACAAGATTGGTTAAAAACCGTAATTGGACAAGAATAAGCCTAGGGAGGACGAAAATGACCTAATTGATCATGCAATGACACAAACACACCTATTGGATGCACAAGATTGGTTAAAAACCCTAATTGGACAAGAATAAGCCTAGGGAGGACGAAAATGACCTAAATGTTAATCCAATGAAACAACTCAACTTATTGGATGCACAAGATTGGTTAAAAACCCTAATTGGACAAGAATAAGCCTAGGGAGGACGAAAATGACCTAATTGATCATCTATTGACACAAACACACCTATTGGATGTACAAGATTGGTTAAAAACCCTAATTGGACAAGAATATGCCTAGGGAGGACGTAAATGACCTAAATATTAATTCAATGACACAAACAAAGTTATTGGATGCACAAGATTCGTTAAAAACCCTAATTGGACAAGAATAAGCCTAGGGAGGACGAAAATGACCTAATTGATCATCAAATGACACAAACACACCTATTGGATGCACAAGATTGGTTAAAAACCCTAATTGGACAAGAATATGCCTAGGGAGGACGAAAATGACCTAAATATTAATTCAATGAAACAACACAACTTATTGGATGCACAAGATTGGTTAAAAACCCTAATTGGACAAGAATAAGCCTTGGGAGGACGAAAATGACCTAATTGATCATCCAATGACACAAGCACACCTATTGGATGCACAAGATTGGTTAAAAACCCTAATTGGACAAGAATATGCCTAGGGAGGACGAAAATGACCTAAATATTAATTCAATGAAACAAACAAACTTATTGGATGCACAAGATTGGTTAAAAACCCTAATTAGAAAAGAATAAGTCCAGGGAAGACGAAAATGACCTAATTGATCATCAAATGAAACAAACACACCTATTGGATGCACAAGATTGGTTAAAAACCCTAATTGGACAAGAATATGCCTAGGGAGGACGAAAATGACCTAAATATTAATTCAATGACACAAACAAAGTTAATGGATGCACAAGATTGGTTAAAAACCCTAATTGGACAAGAATAAGCCTAGGGAGGACGAAAATGACCTAATTGATCATCCAATGACACAAACACACCTATTGGATGCACAAGATTGCTTAAAAACCCTAATTGGACAAGAATATGCCTAGGGAGGACGAAAATGACCTAAATATTAATTCAATGACATAAAGAAACTTATTGGATGCACAAGATTGGTTAAAAACCCTAATTGGACAAGAATAAGCCTAGGGAGGACGAAAATGACCTAATTGATCATCCAATGACACAAACACACCTATTGGAAGCACAAGATTGGTTAAAAACCCTAGTTGGACAAGAATATGCCTAGCGAGGACGAAAATGACCAAATTGATCATCCAATGACACAAACACACCTATTGGATGCAAAAGATTGGTTAAAAACCATAATTGGACAAGAATATGCCTAGGGAGGACGAAAATGACCTAAATATTAATTCAATGACACAAACAAAGTTATTGGATGCACAAGATTGGTTAAAAACCCTAATTGGACAAGAATAAGCCTAGGGAGGACGAAAATGACCTAATTGATCATCCAATGACACAAACACACCTATTGGATGCACAAGATTGGTTAAAAACCCTAATTGGACAAGAATAAGCCTAGGGAGGACGAAAATGACCTAATTGATCAACCAATGACACAAACACACCTATTGGATACACAAGATTGGTTAAAAACCCTATTTGGACAAGAATATGCCTAGGGAGGACGAAAATGACCTAAATGTTAATCCAATGACACAAATGAACTTATTGGATGCACAAGATTGGTTAAAAACCCTAATTGGACAAGAATAAGCCTAGGGAGGACGAAAATGACCTAAATGTTAATCCAATGACACAGCTCAACTTATTGGATGCACAAGATTGGTTAAAAACCCTAATTGGACAAGAATAAGCCTATGGAGGACGAAAATGACCCAAATGTTAATCCAATGACACAACTCAACTTATTGGATGCACAAGATTGGTTAAAAACCCTAATTTGACAAGAATATGCCTAGGGAGGACGAAAAAGACCTAATTGATCGTCCAATGACACAAACACACCTATTGGATGCACAAGATTGGTTAAAAACCCTAATTGGACAAGAATAAGCCTAGGGAGGACGAAAATGACCTAATTGATCATCCAATGACACAAACACACCTATTGGATGCACAAGATTGGTTAAAAACCCTAATTGGACAAGAATAAGCCTAGGGAGGACGAAAATGACCTAATTGATCATCCATTGCCACAAACACACCTATTGGATGCACAAGATTGGTTACAAACCCTAATTGGACAAGAATAAGCCTAGGGAGGACGAAAATAACCTAATTGATCATCCAATGACACAAAAACACCTATTGGATGCACAAGATTGGTTAAAAACCCTAATTGGACAAGAATAAGCCTAGGGAGGACGAAAATGACCTAATTGATCATCCAATGACACAAACACACCTATTGGATGCACAAGATTGGTTAAAAACCCTAATTGGACAAGAATAAGCCTAGGGAGGACGAAAATGACCTAATTGATCATCCAATGACACAAACACACCTATTGGATGCACAAGATTGGTTAAAAACCCTAATTGGACAAGAATAAGCCTAGGGAGAACGTAAATGACCTAATTGATCATCCAATGACACAAACACACCTATTGGATGCACAAGATTGGTTAAAAACCCTAATTGGACAAGAATATGCCTAGGGAGGACGAAAATGACCTAAATATTAATTCAATGACACAAACAAACTTATTTGATGTACAAGATTGATTAAAAACCCTAATTGGACAAGAATAAGCCTAGGGAGGACGAAAATGACCTAATTGATCATCCAATGACACAAACACACCTATTGGATGCACAAGATTGGTTAAAAACCCTAATTGGACAAGAATAAGCCTAGGGAGGACGTAAAGGACCTAATTGATCATCCAATGACACAAACACACCTATTGGATGCACAAGATTGGTTAAAAACCCTAATTGGACAAGAATATGCCTAGGGAGGACGAAAATGACCTAATTGATCATCCAATGACACAAACACATCTATTGGAAGCACAAGATTGGTTAAAAACCCTAACTGGACAAGAATATGCAAAGGGAGGACGAAAATGACCTAATTGATCATCCAATGACACAAACACACCTATTGGATCCACAAGATTGGTTAAAAACTCTAATTGGACAAGAATATGCCTAGGCAGGACGAAAATGACCTAATTGATCATCCAATGACACAAACATACCTATTGGATGACCTAATTGATCATCCAATGACACTAATGAACTTATTGGATGCACAAGATTGGTTAAAAACCCTAATTGGACAAGAATATGCCTAGGGAGGACGAAAATGACCTAAATGTTAATCCAATGACACAAATGAACTTATTGGATGCACAAGATTGGTTAAAAACCCAATTGGACAAGAAAGAGCCTAGGGAGGATGAAAATGACCTAATTGATCATCCAATGACACAAACACGCCTATTGGATGCACAAGATTGGTTAAAAAACCTTATTTGAACAAGAATATGCCTATGGAGGACGAAAATGACCTAATTGATCATCCAATGACATAAACACACCTATTGGATGCACAAGATTAGTTAAAAACCCTAATTGGACAAGAATAAGCCTAGGGAGGACGGAAATGGCCTAAATGTTAATCCAATGACACAACCCAACTTATTGGATGCACAAGATTGGTTAAAAACCCTAATTGGACAAGAATAAGCCTAGGGAGGACGAAAATGACCTAATTGATCATCCAATGACACAAACACACCTATTGGATGCACAAGATTGGTTAAAAACCCTAATTGGACAAGAATAAGCCTAGGGAGGACGAAAATGACCTAAATGTTAATCCAATGACACAACTCAACTTATTGGAAGCACAAGATTGGTTAAAAACCCTAATTGGATAAGAATAAGCTTAGGGAGGACGAAAATGACCTAATTGTTCATCCAATGACACAAACACACCTATTGGATGCACAAGATTGGTTAAATACCCTAATTGGACAAGAATATGCCTAGGGAGGACGAAAATGACCTAATTGATCATCCAATGACTCAAACACACCTATTGGATGCACAAGATCAGTTAAAAACCCTAATTGGACAAGAATAAGCCTAGGGAGGACGAAAATGACCTAATTGATCATCCAATGACACAAACACACCTATTGGATGCACAAGATTGGTTAAAAACCCTAATTGGACAAGAATAAGCCTAGGGAGGACAACAATGACCTAATTGATCATCCAATGACACAAACACACCTATTGGATGCACAAGATTGGTTAAAAACCCTAATTGGACAAGAATAAGCCTAGGGAGGACGCAAATGACCTAATTGATCATCCAATGACACAAACACACCTATTGGATGCACAAGATTGGTTAAAAACCCTAATTGGACAAGAATAAGCCTAGGGAGGACGAAAATGACCTAATTGATCATCCAATGACACAAACACACCTATTGGATGCACAAGATTGGTTAAAAACCCTAATTGGACAAGAATAAGCCTAGGGAGGACGAAAATGACCTAATTGATCATCCTTTGCCACAAACACCCCAATTGGATGCACAAGATTGGTTAAAAACCCTAATTGGACAAGAATATGCCTAGGGAGGACGAAAATGACCTAATTGATCATCCAATGACACAAACACACCTATTGGATGCACAAGATTGGTTAAAAACCCTAATTGGACAAGAATATGCCGAGGGAGGAAGAAAATAACCTAATTGATCTTCCAATGACACAAACACACCTATTGGATGCACAAGATTGGTTAAAAACCCTAATTGCACAAGAATATGCCTAGGGAGGACGAAAATGACCTAAATGTTAATCCAATGACACAAATGAACTTATTGGATGCACAAGATTGGTTAAAAACCATAATTGGACAAGAATAAGCCTAGGGAGGACGAAAATGACCTAAATGTTAATCCAATGAAACAACTCAACTTATTGGATGCACAAGATTGGTTAAAAACCTTAATTGGACAAGAATAAGCCTAGGGAGGACGAAAATGACCTAATTGATCCTCAAATGACACAAACACACCTATTGGATGCACAAGATTGCTTAAAAACCCTAATTGGACAAGAATATGCCTAGGGAGGACGAAAATGACCTAAATATTAATTCAATGAAACAAACAAAGTTATTGGATGCACAAGATTGGTTAAAAACCCTAATTGGACAAGAATAAGCCTAGGGAGGACGAAATTGACCTAATTGATCATCCAATGACACAAACACACCTATTGGATGCACAAGATTGGTTAAAAACCCTAACTGGACAAGAATAAGCCTAGGGAGGATGAAAATGACGTAATTGATCATCCAATGACACAAACACACCTATTGGATACACAAGATTGGTTAAAAACCCTAATTGGACAAGAATATGCCTAGGGAGGACGAAAATGACCTAAATGTTAATCCAATGACACAAATGAACTTATTGGATACACAAGATTGGTTAAAAACCCTAATTGGACAAGAATAAGCCTAGGGAGGACGAAAATGACCTAAATGTTAATCCAATGAAACAACTCAACTTATTCGATGCACAAGATTGGTTAAAAACCCTAATTGGACAAGAATAAGCATAGGGAGGACGAAAATTACCTAATTGATCATCCAATGACACAAACACACCTATTGGATGCACAAGATTGGTTAAAAACCCTAATTGGACAAGAATATGCCTAGGGAGGACTAAAATGACCTAAATATTAATTCAATGAATCAGACAAACTTATTGGATGCACAAGATTGGTTAAAAACCCTAATTAGACAAGAATAAGTCCAGGGAAGACGAAAATGACCTAATTGATCATCAAATGAAACAAACACACCTATTGGATGCACAAGATTGGTTAAAAACCCTAATTGGACAAGAATATGCCTAGGGAGGACGAAAATGACCTAAATATTAATTCAATGACACACACACACACCTATTGGAAGCACAAGATTGGTTAAAAACCCTAATTGGACAAGAATATGCCTAGGGAGGACGAAAATGACCTAATTGATCATCCAATGTCACAAACACACCTATTGGAAGCACGAGATTGGTTAAAAACCCTAATTGGACAAGAATATGCCTAGGGAGGACGAAAATGACCTAAATATTAATTCAATGCCACACACACACCTATTGGAAGCACAAGATTGGTTAAAAACCCTAATTGGACAAGAATAAGCCTAGGGAGGACGAAAATGACCTAATTGATCATCCAATGACACAAACACACCTATTGGATACACAAGATTGGTTAAAAACCCTAATTGGACAAGAATATGCCTTGGGAGGACAAAAATAACCTAAATGTTAATCCAATGACACAAATGAACTTATTGGATGCACAAGATTGGTTAAAAACCCTAATTGGACAAGAATAAGCCTAGGGAGGACGAAAATGACCTAATTGATCATCCAATGTCACAAACACACCTATTGGATGCACAAGATTGGTTAAAAACCCTAATTGGACAAGAATATGCCTAGGGAGGACGAAAATGACCTAAATATTAATTCAATGACACACACACACCTATTGGAAGCACAAGATTGGTTAAAAACCCTAATTGGACAAGAATAAGCCTAGGGAGGACGAAAATGACCTAATTGATCATCCAATGACACAAACACACCTATTGGATACACAAGATTGGTTAAAAACCCTAATTGGACAAGAATATGCCTAGGGAGGACGAAAATGACCTAAATGTTAATCCAATGACACAAATGAACTTATTGGATGCACAAGATTGGTAAAAAACCCTAATTGGACAAGAATAAGCCTAGGGAGGACGAAAATGACCTAATTGATCATCCAATGACACAAACACACCTATTGGATGCACAAGATTGGTTAAAAACCCTAATTGGACAAGAATAAGCCTAGGGAGGACAAAATGACCTAATTGATCATCCAATGACACAAACACACCTATTGGATGCACAAGATTGGTTAAAAACCCTAATTGGGCAAGAATATGCTTAGGGAGGACGAAAATGACCTAAATGTTAATCCAATGACACAAATGAACTTATTGGAGGCACAAGATTGGTTAGAAACCCTAATTGGACAAGAATAAGCCTAGGGAGGACGAAAATTACCTAAATGTGAATCCAATGACACAACTCAACTTATTGGATGCACAAGATTGGTAAAAAACCCTAATTGGACAAGAATAAGCCTAGGGAGGACGAAAATGACCTAATTGATCATCCAATGACACAAACACACCTATTGGATGCACAAGATTGGTTAAAAACCCTAATTGGACAAGAATAAGCCTAGGGAGGACGAAAATGACCTAATTGATCATCCAATGACACAAACACACCTATTAGATGCACAAGATTGGTTAAAAACCCTAATTGGACAAGAATATGCCTAGGGAGGACGTAAATGACCTAATTGATCATCCAATGACACAAACACACCTATTGGACGCACAAGATTGGTTAAAAACCCTAATTGGACAAGAATATGCCTAGGGAGGACGAAAATGACCTAATTGATCATCCAATGACACAAACACACCTATTGGATGCACAAGATTGGTTAAAAACCCTAATTGGACAAGAATATTCCTAGGGAGGACGAAAATGACCTAAATGTTAATCCAATGACACAAATGAACTTATTAGATGTACAAGATTGGTTAAAAACCCTAATTGGACAAGAATAAGCCTAGGGAGGACGAAAATGACCTAATTGATCATCCAATGACACAAACACACCTATTGGATGCACAAGATTGGTTAAAAACCCTAATTGGACAAGAATATGCCTAGGGAGGACGAAAATGACCTAAATATTAATTCAATGACACAAACAAAGTTATTGGATGCACAAGATTGATTAAAAACCCTAATTTGACAAGAATAAGTCTAGGTAGGACGAAAATGACCTAATTGATCATCCAATGACACAAACACACCTATTGGATGCACAAGATTGGTTAAAAACCCTAATTGGACATGAATAAGCCTAGGGACGACGAAAACGACCTAATTGATCATCCATTGACACAAACACACCTATTGGATGAACAAGATTGGTTAAAAACCCTAATTGGACAAGAATAAGCCTAGGGAGGACGAAAATGACCTAATTGATCATCCAATGACACAAACACACCTATTGGATGCACAAGATTGGTTAAAAACCCTAATTGGACAAGAATATGCCTAGGGAGGACGAAAATGACCTAAATATTAATTCAATGACACAAACAAAGTTATTGGATGCACAAGATTGGTTAAAAACCCTAATTGGACAAGAATAAGCCTAGGGAGGACGAAAATGACCTAATTGTTCATCCAATGACACAAACGCACCTATTGGATGCACAAGATTGGTTAAAAACCCTAATTGGACAAGAATAAGCCTAGGGAGGACGAAAATGACCTAATTGATCATCCAATGACACAAACACACCTATTGGATACACAAGATTGGTTAAAAACCCTAATTGGACAAGAATATGCCTAGGGAGGACGAAAATGACCTAAATGTTAATCCAATGACACAAATGAACTTATTGGATGCACAAGATTGGTTAGAAACCCTAATTGGACAAGAATAAGCCTAGGGAGGATGAAAATGACCTAATTGATCATCCAATGACACAAACACACCTATTTGATGCACAAGATTGGTTAAAAACCCTAATTGGACAAGAATATGCCTAGGGAGGACGAAAATGACCTAAATGTTAATCCAATGACACAAATGAACTTATTGGATGCACAAGATTGGTTAAAAACCCTAATTGGACAAGAATAAGCCTATGGAGGACGAAAATCACCTAAATATTAATCCAATGACACAACTCAACTTATTGGATGCACAAGATTGGTTAAAAACCCTAATTGGACAAGAATAAGCCTAGGGAGGACGAAAATGACCTAATTGATCATCCAATGACACAAACACACCTATTGGATGCACAAGATTGGTTAAAAACCCTAATTGGACAAGAATAAGCCTAGGGAGGACGAAAATGACCTAATTGATCATCCAATGACACAAACACACCTATTGGATGCACAAGATTGGTTAAAAACCAAGTTGGACAAGAATATGCCTAGGGAGGACGAAAATGACCTAATTGATCATCCAATGACACAAATGAACTTATTGGATGCACAAGATTGGTTAAAAATCCTAATTGGACAAGAATAAGCCTAGGAAGGACGAAAATGACCTAGATGCTAATCCAATGACACAACTCAACTTATTGGATGCACAAGATTGGTTGAAAACCCTAATTGGGCAAGAATAAGCCTAGGGAGGACGAAAATGACCTAATTGATCATCCAATGACACAAACACACCTATTGGATGCACAAGATTGGTTAAAAACCCTAATTGGACAAGAATAAGCCTAGGGAGGACGAAAATGACCTAATTGATCATCCAATGACACAAACACACCTATTGGATGCACAAGATTGGTTAAAAACCCTAATTGGACAAGAATAAGCCTAGGGAGGACGAAAATGTCCTAATTGATCATCCAATGACACAAACACACGTATTGGATGCACAAGATTGGTTTAAAACCCTAGTTAGACAAGAATATGCCTAGGGAGGATGAAAATGACCTAATTGATCATCCAATGACACAAATGAACTTTCTTGGATGCACAAGATTTGTTAAAAACCCTAATTGGACAAGAATAAGCCTAGGGAGGACGAAAATGACCTAATTGATCATCCAATGACACAAACACACCTATTGGATGCACAAGATTGGTTAAAAACCCTAATTGGACAAGAATAAGCCTAGTGAGGACGAAAATGACCTAAGTGATCATCCAATGACACAAACACACCTATTGGAAGCACAAGATTGGTTAAAAACCCTAATTGGGCAAGAATATGCCTAGTGAGGACGAAAATGACATAAATGTTAATCCAATGACACAAATGAACTTATTGGATGCACAAGATTGGTTAAAAACCCTAATTGGGCAAGAATAAGCCTAGGGAGGACGAAAATGACCTAATTGATCATCCAATGACACAAACACACCTATTGGATGCACAAGATTGGTTAAAAACCCTAATTGGACAAGAATATGCCTAGGCAGGACGAAAATGACCTAAATGTTCATCCAATGACACAAATGAACTTATTGGATGCACAAGATTGGTTAAAAACCCTAATTGGACAAGAATAAGCCTAGGGAGGACGAAAATGACCTAATTGATCATCCAATGACACAAACACACCTATTGGATGCACAAGATTGGTTAAAAACCCTAATTGGACAAGAATATGCCTAGGGAGGACGAAAATGACCTAATTGGTCATCCAATGACACAAACACACCTATTGGATGCACAAGATTGGTTAAAAACCTTAATTGGACAAGAATAAGCCTAGGGAGGACGAAAATAACCTAATTGATCATCCAATGACACAAACACACCTATTGGATGCACAAGATTGGTTAAAAACCCTAATTGGACAAGAAATTGCCTAGGTAGGACGAAAATGACCTAAATATTAATTCAACGACACAAACAAACTTATTGGATGCACAAGATTGGTTAAAAACCCTAATTGGACAAGAATAAGCCTAGGGAGGACGAAAATGACCTAATGGATCATCCAATGACACAAATTAACTTATTGGATGCACAAGATTGGTTAAAAACCCTAATTGGACAAGAATAAGCCTAGGGAGGACGAAAATGACCTAATTGATCATCCAATGACACAAACACACCTATTGGATGCACAAGATTGGTTAAAAACCCTAATTGGACAAGAATAAGCCTAGGGAGGACGAAAATGACCTAATTGATCATCCAATGTCACAAACACACCTATTGGAAGCACAAGATTGGTTAAAAACCCTAATTGGACAAGAATATGCCTAGGGAGGACGAAAATGACCTAAATATTAATTCAATGACACACACACACCTATTGGAAGCACAAGATTGGTTAAAAACCCTAATTGGACAAGAATATGCCTAGGGAGGACGAAAATGACCTAATTGATCATCCAATGTCACAAACACACCTATTGGAAGCACAAGATTGGTTAAAAACCCTAATTGGACAAGAATATGCCTAGGGAGGACGAAAATGACCTAAATATTATTTCAATGACACACACACACCTATTGGAAGCACAAGATTGGTTAAAAACCCTAATTGGACAAGAATAAGACTAGGGAGGACGAAAATGACCTAATTGATCATCCAATGACACAAACACACCTATTGGATGCACAAGATTGGTTAAAAACCCTAATTGGACAAGAATAAACCTAGGGAGGACGAAAATGACCTAATTGATCATCCAATGACCCAAACACACCTATTGGATACACAAGATTGGTTAAAAACCCTAATTGGACAAGAATATGCTTAGGGAGGACGAAAATAACCTAAATGTTAATCCAATGACACAAATGAACTTATTGGATGCACAAGATTGGTTAAAAACCCTAATTCGACAAGAATAAGCCTAGGGGGGACGAAAATGACCTAAATGTTAATCCAATGAAACAACTCAACTTATTGGATGCACAAGATTTGTTAAAAACCCTAATTGGACAAGAATAAGCCTAGGGAGGACAAAAATGACCCAATTGATCATCCAATGACACAAACACACCTATTGGATGCACAAGATTGGTTTAAAACCCTAATTGGACAAGAATATGCCTTGGGAGGACGAAAATGACCTAAATGTTAATCCAATGACACAAATGATCTTATTGGATGCACAAGATTGGTTAAAAACCCTAATTGGACAAGAATAAGCCTAGGGAGGACGAAAATGACCTAATTGATCATCCAATGACACAAACACACCTATTGGATGCACAAGATTGGTTAAAAACCCTAATTGGACAAGAAAAAGCCAAGGGAGGACGAAAATGACCTAATTGATCAACCAATGACACAAACACACCTATTGGATACACAAGATTGGTTAAAAACCCTAATTGGACAAGAATATGCCTAGGGAGGACGAAAATGACCTAAATGTTAATCCAATGACACAAATGAACTTATTGGATGCACATGATTGGTTAAAAACCCTAATTGGACAAGATTAAGCCTAGGTGGGACGAAAATGACCTAAATGTTAATCCAATGAAACAACTCAACTTATTGGATGCACAAGATTGGTTAAAAACCCTAATTGGACAAGAATAAGCCTAGGGAGGACGAAAATGACCTAATTGATCATCCAATGACACAAACACACCTATTGGATGCACAAGATTGGTTAAAAACCCTAATTGGACAAGAATATGCCTAGGGAGGACGAAAATGACCTAATTGATCATCCAATGACACAAACACGCCTATTGGAAGCACAAGATTGGTTAAAAACCCTAATTGGAAAAGAATAAGTCTAGGGAGGACGAAAATGACCTAAATATTAATCCAATGACACAAATGAACTTATTGGATGCACAAGATTGGGTAAAAACCCTAATTGGACAAGAATAAGCCTAGGGAGGACGAAAATGACCTAATTGATCATCCAATGACACAAACACACCTATTGGATGTACAAGATTGGTTAAAAACCCTAATTGGACAAGAATAAGCCTAGGGAGGACGAAAATAACCTAAATATTAATTCAATGAAACAAACAAACTTATTGGATGCACAAGATTGGTTAAAAACCCTAATTGGACAAGAATAAGCCTAGGGAGGACGAAAATGACCTAATTGATCATCCAATGACACAAACACACCTATTGGATACACAAGATTGGTTAAAAACCCTAATTGGACAAGAATATGCCTAGGGAGGACGAAAATGACCTAAATGTTAATCCAATGACACAAATGAACTTATTGGATGCACAAGATTGGTTAAAAACCCTAATTGGACAAGAATAAGCCTAGGGAGGACGAAAATGACCTAAATGTTAATCCATTGAAACAACTCAATTTATTGGATGCACAAGATTGGTTAAAAACCCTAATTGGACAAGAATAAGCCTAGGGAGGACGAAAATGACCTAATTGATCATCCAATGACACAAACACACCTATTGGATGCACAAGATTGGTTAAAAACCCCAATTGGACAAGAATAAGCCTATGGAGGACGAAAATGACCTAATTGATCATCCAATAACACAAACACACCTATTGGATGCACAAGATTGGTTAAAAACCCTAATTGGACAAGAATAAGCCTATGGAGGACGAAAATGACCTAATTGATCATCCAATGACACAAACACACCTATTGGATGCACAAGATTGGTTAAAAACCCTAATTGGACAAGAATAAGCCTAGGGAGGACGAAAATGACCTAAATGTTAATCCAATGACACAACTCAACTTATTGGATGCACAAGATTGGTTAAAAACCCTAATTGGACAAGAATAAGCCTAGGGAGGACGAAAATGACCTAATTGATCATCCAATGACACAAACACACCTATTGGATGCACAAGATTGGTTAAAAACCCTAATTGGATAAGAATAAGCCTAGGGAGGATGAAAATGACCTAAATGTTAATCCAATGACACAACTCAACTTATTGGATGCACAACATTGGTTAAAAATCCTAATTGGACAAGAATAAGCCTATGGAGGACGAAAATGACCTAATTGATCATCCAATGACACAAATGAACGTATTGGATGCGTAAGATTGGTTAAAAACCCTAATTGCACAAGAATAAGCCTAGGGAGGACGAAAATGACCTAAATGTTAATCCAATGACACAACTCAACTTATTGGATGCACAAGATTGGTTAAAAACCCTAATTGGACAAGAATAAGCCTAGGGAGGACGAAAATGACCTAATTGATCATCCAATGACACAAACACACCTATTGGATGCCCAAGATTGGTTAAAAACCCTAATTGGACAAGAATAAGCCTAGGGAGGACAAAAATGACCTAATTGATCATCCAATGACACAAACACACCTATTGGATGCACAAGATTGGTTAAAAACCCTAATTGGACAAGAATAAGCCTAGGGAGGCTGAAAATGACCTAATTGATCATCCAATGACACAAACACACCTATTGGATGCACAAGATTGGTTAAAAACCATAATTGGACAAGAATAAGCCTAGGGAGGACGAAAATGACCTAACTGATCATCCAATGACACAAACACACCTATTGGATGCACAAGATTGGTTAAAAACCCTAGTTGGACAAGAATATGCCTAGGGAGGACGAAAATGACCTAATTGATCATCCAATGACACAAATGAACTTATTGGATGCACAAGATTGGTTAAAAACCCTAGTTGGACAGGAATAAGCCTAGGGAGGACAAAAATGACCTAATTGATCATCCAATGACACAAACACACCTATTGGATGCACAAGATTGGTTAAAAACCCTAATTGGACAAGAATAAGCCTAGGGAGGACGAAAATGACCTAATTGATCATCAAATGACACAAACACACCTATTGGATGCACAAGATTGGTTAAAAACCCTAATTGGACAAATATATGCCTAGGGAGGACGAAAATGACCTAATTGATCATCCAATGACACAAACACACCTATTGGATGCACAAGATTGGTTAAAAACCCTAATTGGACAAGAATATGCCTAGGGAGGACGAAAATGACCTAATTGATCATCCAATGACACAAACACACCTATTGGATGCACAAGATTGGTTAAAAACCCTAATTGGACAAGAATATGCCTAGGGAGGACGAAAATGACCTAATTGATCATCCAATGACACAAACACACCTTTGGCAGCACAAGATTGGTTAAAAACCTAATTGGACAAGAATATGCCTAGGGAGGACGAAAATGACCTAATTGATCATCCAATGACACAAACACACCTATTAGATGCACAAAATTGGTTAAAAACCCTAATTGGACAAGAATATGCCTAGGCAGGACGAAAATGACCTAATTGATCATCCAGACACAAACACACCTATTGGATGCAGAAGATCGGTTAAAAACCCTAATTGGACAAGAATAAGCCTAGGGAGGACGAAAATGACCTAATTGATCATCCAATGACACAAACACACCTATTGGAAGCACAAGATTGGTTAAAAACCCTAATTGGACAAGAATATGCCTAGGGAGGACGAAAATGACCTAACTGTTAATTCAATGACACAAACAAAGTTATTGGATGCACAAGATTGGTTAAAAACCCTAATTGGACAAGAATAAGCCTAGGGAGGACGAAAATGACCTAAATATTAATTCAATGACACAAACAAAGTTATTGGATGCACAAGATTGGTTAAAAACCCTAATTGGACAAGAATAAGCCTAGGGAGGACGAAAATGACCTAATTGATCATCCAATGACACAAACACACCTATTGGAAGCACAAGATTGGTTAAAAAACCTAATTGGACAAGAATATGCCTAGGAAGGACGAAAATGACCTAAATGTTAATCCAATGACACAAATGAACTTATTGGATGGACAAGATTGGTTAAAAATCCTAATTGGACGAGAATAAGCCTAGGGAGGACGAAAATGACCTAATTGATCATCCAATGACACAAACACACCTATTGGATGCACAAGATTGGTTAAAAACCCTAATTGGACAAGAATATGCCTAGGGAGGACGAAAATGACCTAAATATTAATTCAATGACACACACACACCTATTGGAAGCATAAGATTGGTTAAAAACCCTAATTGGAAGAGAATAAGCCTAGGGAGGACGAAAATGACCTAATTGATCATCCAATGACACAAACACACCTATTGGATGCACAAGATTGGTTAAAAACCCTAATTGGACAAGAATAAGCCTAGGGAGGAAGAAAATGACCTCATTGATCATCCAATGACACAAACACACCTATTGGATGCACAAGATTGGTTAAAAACCCTAATTGGACAAGAATATGCCTAGGGAGGACGAAAATGACCTAAATATTAATTCAATGACACTAACAAACGTATTGGATGCACAAGATTGGTTAAAAACCCTAATTGGACAAGAATAAGCCTAGGGAGGACGAAAATGACCTAATTGATCATCCAATGACACAAACACACCTATTGGAAGCACAAGATTGGTTAAAAACCCTAATTGGACAAGAATATGCCTAGGGAGGACGAAAATGACGTAAATGTTAATCCAATGACACAAATGATCTTATTGGATGCACAAGATTGGTTAAAAACCCTAATTGGACAAGAATAAGCCTAGGGAGGACGAAAATGACCTAATTGATCATCCAATGACACAAACACACCTATTGGATGCACAAGATTGGTTAAAAACCCTAATTGGACAAGAATAAGCCTAGGGAGGACGAAAATGACCTTAATGTTAATCCAATGAAACAACTCAACTTATTCGATGCACAAGATTGGTTAAAAACCCTAATTGGACAAGAATAAGCATAGGGAGGACAAAAATTACCTAATTGATCATCCAATGACACAAACACACCTATTGGATGCACAAGATTGGTTAAAAACCCTAATTGGACAAGAATATGCCTAGGGAGGACGAAAATGACCTAAATATTAATTCAATGAATCAAACAAACTTATTGGATGCACAAGATTGGTTAAAAACCCTAATTAGACAAGAATAAGTCCAGGGAAGACGAAAATGACCTAATTGATCATCAAATGAAACAAACACACCTATTGGATGCACAAGATTGGTTAAAAACCCTAATTGGACAAGAATATGCCTAGGGAGGACGAAAATGACCTAAATATTAATTCAATGACACAAACAAAGTTATTGGATGCATAAGATTGGTTAAAAACCCTAATTGGACAAGAATAAGCCTAGGGATGACGAAAATGACCGAATTGATCATCCAATGACACAAACACACCTATTGGATGCACAAGATTGGTTAAAAACCCTAATTGGACAACAATAAGCCTAGGGATAGGGAGGACGAAAATGACCTAATCGATCAACCAATGACACAAACACACCTATTGGATACACAAGATTGGTTAAAAACCCTAATTGGACAAGAATATGCCTAGGGGAGACAAAAATAACCTAAATGTTAATCCAATGACACAAATGAACTTATTGGATGCACAAGACTGGTTAAAAACCCTAATTGGACAAGAATAAGCCTAGGGAGGACGAAAATGACCTAATTGATCATCCAATGTCACAAACACACCTATTGGATGCACAAGATTGGTTAAAAACCCTAATTGGACAAGAATATGCCTAGGGAGGACGAAAATGACCTAAATATTAATTCAATGACACACACACACCTATTGGAAGCACAAGATTGGTTAAAAACCCTAATTGGACAAGAATAAGCCTAGGGAGGACGAAAATGACCTAATTGATCATCCAATGACACAAACACACCTATTGGATGCACAAGATTGGTTAAAAACCCTAATTGGACAAGAATATGCCTAGGGAGGACGAAAATGACCTAATTGATCATCCAGTGAAACAAACACACCTATTGGATGCACAAGATTGGTTAAGAACCCTAATTGGACAAGAATATGCCTAGGGAGGACGAAAATGATCTAAATATTAATTCAGTGACACAAACAAACTCATTGGATGCACAAAATTGGTTAAAAACCCTAATTGGACATTAATAAGCCTAGGGAGGACGAGAATGACCTAATTGATCATCCAATGACACAAATACACCTATTGGAAGCACAAGATTGGTTAAAAACCCTAATTGGACAAGAATAAGCCTAGGGAGGACGAAAATGACCTAATTGATCATCCAATGACACAAACACACCTATTGGATGCACAAGATTGGTTAAAAACCCTAATTGGACAAGAATATGCCTAGGGAGGACGAAAATGACCTAAATATTAATTCAATGACACGAACAAACTTATCGGATGCACAAGATTGGTTAAAAACCCTAATTGGACAAGAATAAGCCTAGGGACGACGAAAATGACCTAAATGTTAATCCAATGACACAAATGAACTTATTGGATGCACAAGATTGGTTAAAAACCCTAATTGGACAAGAATAAGCCTAGGGAGGACGAAAATGACCTAAATGTTAATCCAATGACACAACTCAACTTATTGGATGCACAAGATTGGTTAAAAACCCTAATTGGACAAGAATAAGCCTATGGAGGACGAAAATGACCTAATTGATTATCCAATGACACAAACATACCTATTGGATGCACAAGATTGGTTAAAAACCCTAATTGGACAAGAATAAGCCTAGGGAGGACGAAAATGACCTAAATGTTAATCCAATGACACAACTCAACTTATTGGATGCACAAGATTGGTTAAAAACCCTAATTGGACAAGAATAAGCCTAGGGAGGACGAAAATGACCTAATTGATCATCCAATGCACAAACACACCTATTGGATGCACAAGATTGGTTAAAAACCCTAATCGGACAAGAATATGCCTAGGGAGGACGAAAATGACCTAAATGTTAATCCAATGACACAAATGAACTTATTGAATGCACAAGATTGGTTAAAAACCCTAATTGGACAAGAATATGCCTAGGGAGGACGAAAATGACCTAAATGTTAATCCAATGACACAAATGAACTTATTGGATGCACAAGATTGGTTAAAAACCCTAATTGGACAAGAATAAGCCTAGGGAGGACGAAAATGACCTAAATGTTAATCCATTGAAACAACTCAATTTATTGGATGCACAAGATTGGTTAAAAACCCTAATTGGACAAGAATAAGCCTAGGGAGGACGAAAATGACCTAATTGATCATCCAATGACACAAACACACCTATTGGATGCACAAGATTGGTTAAAAACCCTAATTGGACAAGAATCAGCCTAGGGAGGATGAAAATGACCTAATTGATCATCCAATGACACAAACACACCTATTTGATGCACAATATTGGTTAAAAACCCTAATTGGACAAGAATATGCCTAGGGAGGACGAAAATGACCTAAATGTTAATCCAATGACACAAATGAACTTATTGGATGCACAAGATTGGTTAAAAACCCTAATTGGACAAGAATAAGCCTAGGGAGGACGAAAATGACCTAAATGTTAATCCATTGAAACAACTCAACTTATTGGATGCACAAGATTGGTTAAAAACCCTAATTGGACAAGAATAAGCCTAGGGAGGACGAATATGACCTAATTGATCATCCAATGACACAAACACACCTATTGGATACACAAGATTGGTTAAAAACCCTAATTGGACAAGAATATGCCTAGGGAGGACGAAAATGACCTAAATGTTAATCCAATGACACAAATGAACTTATTGGATGCACAAGATTGGTTAAAACCCCTAATTGGACAAGAATAAGCCTAGGGAGGACGAAAATAACCTAATTGATCATCCAATGACCCAAACACACCTATTGGATGCACAAGATTGGTCTAAAACTCTAATTGGACAAGAATATGCCTAGGGAGGACGAAAATGACCTAAATGTTAATCCAATGACACAAATGAACTTATTGGATGCACAAGATTGGTTAAAAACCCTAATTGGACAAGAATAAGCCTAGGGAGGACGAAAATGAACTAATTGATCATCCAATGACACAAACACACCTATTGGAAGCACAAGATTGGTTAAAAACCCTAATTGGACAAGAATATGCCTAGGGAGGACGAAAATGACCTAAATGTTAATCCAATGACACAAATGAACTTATTGGATGCACAAGATTGGTTAAAAACCCTAATTGGACAAGAATAAGCCTAGGGAGGACGAAAATGACCTAATTGATCATCCAATGACACAAACACACCTATTGGAGGCCCAAGATTGGCTAAAAACCCTAATTGGACAAGAATATGCCTAGGGAGGACGAAAATGACCTAAATATTAATTCAATGACATAAACAAACTTATTGGATGCACAAGATTGGTTAAAAACCCTAATTGGACAAGAATAAGCCTAGGGAGGACGAAAATGACCTAATTGATCATCCAATGTCACAAAGACACCTATTGGAAGCACAAGATTGGTTAAAAACCCTAATTGGACAAGAATATGCCTAGGGAGGACGAAAATGACCTAATTGATCATCCAATGACACAAACACACCTATTGGATGCACAATATTGGTTAAAAACCCTAATTGGACAAGAATATGCCTAGGGAGGACGAAAATGACCTAAATATTAATTCAATGAAACAAACAAACTTATTGGATGCACAAGATTGGTTAAAAACCCTAATTGGACAAGAATAAGTCTAGGGACGACGAAAATGACCTAATTGATCATCCAATGTCACAAACACACCTATTGGATGCACAAGATTGGTTAAAAACCCTAATTGGACAAGAATATGCCTAGGGAGGACGAAAATGACCTAAATATTAATTCAATGACACACACACACCTATTGGAAGCAAAAGATTGGTTAAAAACACTAATTGGACAAGAATAAGCCTAGGGAGGCGAAAATTACCTAATTGATCATCCAATGACACAAACACACCTATTGGATACACAAGATTGGTTAAAAACCCTAATTGGACAAGAATATGCCTAGGGAGGACGAAAATGACCTAAATGTTAATTCAATGACACAAATGAACTTATTGGATGCACAAGATTGGTTAAAAACCCTAATTGGACAAGAATAAGCATAGGGAGGACGAAAATGACCTAATTGATCATCCAATGACACAAACACACCTATTGGATGCACAAGATTGGTTAAAAACCCTAATTGGACAAGAATATGCCTAGGGAGGACGAAAATGACCTAAATGTTAATCCAATGACACAAATGAACTTATTGGATGCACAAGATTGGTTAAAAACCCTAATTGGACAAGAATAAGCCTAAGGAGGACGAAAATGACCTAATTGATCATCGAATGATACAAACACACCTATTGGATGCACAAGGTTGGTTAAAAACCCTAGTTGGACAAGAATATGCCTAGGAAGGACGAAAATGACCTAATTGATCATCGAATGACACAAATGAACTTATTGGATGCACAAGATTGGTTAAAAACCCTAATTGGACAAGAATAAGCATAGGGAGGACGAAAATGACCTAATTGATCATCCAATGACACAAACACACCTATTGGATGCACAAGATTGGTTAAAAACCCTAATTGGACAAGAATATGCCTAGGGAGGACGAAAAGGACCTAAATATTAATTCAATGAAACAAACAAACTTATTGGATGCACAAGATTGGTTAAAAACCCTAATTAGACAAGAATAAGTCCAGGGAAGACGAAAATGACCTAATTGATCATCAAATGAAACAAACACACCTATTGGATGCACAAGATTGGTTAAAAACCCTAATTGGACAAGAATATGCCTAGGGAGGACGAAAATGACCTAAATATTAATTCAATGACACAAACAAAGTTATTGGATGCACAAGATTGGTTAAAAACCCTAATTGGACAAGAATATGCCTAGGGAGGGCGAAAATGACCTAAATGTTAATTCAATGAAACAAACAAACTTATTGGATGCACAAGATTGGTTAAAAATCCTAATTGGACAAGAATAAGCCTAGGGAGGAAGAAAATGACCTAATTGATCATCAAATGACACAAACACACCTATTGGATGCACAAGATTGGTTAAAAACCCTAATTGGACAAGAATATGCCTAGGGAGGACGAAAATGACCTAAATATTAATTCAATGACACACACACACCTATTGGAAGCACAAGATTGGTTAAAAACCCTAATTGGACAAGAATATGCCTAGGGTGGACGAAAATGACCTAATTGATCATCCAATGTCACAAACACACCTATTGGAAGCACAAGATTGGTTAAAAACCCTAATTGGACAAGAATATGCCTAGGGAGGACGAAATTGACCTAATTGATCATCCAATGACACAAACACACCTATTGGATGCACAAGATTGGTTAAAAACCCTAACTGGACAAGAATAAGCCTAGGGAGGACGAAAATGACGTAATTGATCATCCAATGACACAAACACACCTATTGGATACACAAGATTGGTTAAAAACCCTAATTGGACAAGAATATGCCTAGGGAGGACGAAAATGACCTAAATGTTAATCCAATGACACAAATGAACTTATTGGATGCACAAGATTGGTTAAAAACCCTAATTGGACAAGAATAAGCCTAGGGAGGACGAAAATGTCCTAAATGTTAATCCAATGAAACAACTCAACTTATTGGATGCACAAGATTGGTTAAAAACCCTAATTGGACAAGAATAAGCATAGGGAGGACGAAAATGACCTAATTGATCATCCAATGACACAAACACTCCTATTGGATGCACAAGATTGGTTAAAAACCCTAATTGGACAAGAATATGCCGAGGTAGGACGAAAATGACCTAAATATTAATTCAATGAAACAAACAAACTTATTGGATGCACAAGATTGGTTAAAAACCCTAATTGGACAAGAATAAGCCTAGGGAGGACGAAAATGACCTAATTGATCATCAAATGACACAAACACACCTATTGGATGCACAAGATTGGTTAAAAACCGTAATTGAACAAGAATATGCCTAGGGAGGACGAAAATGACCTAAATATGAATTCAATGACACAAACAAAGGTATTGGATGCACAAGATTGGTTAAAAACCCTAATTGGACAAGAATAAGCCTAGGGAGGACGAAAATGACCTAATTGATCATCCAATGACACAAACACACCTATTGGATGCACAAGATTGGTTAAAAACCCTAATTGGACAAGAATAAGCCTAGGGATGACGAAAATGACCTAAATGTTAATCCAATGACACAACTCAACCTATTGGATGCACAAGATTGGTTAAAAACCCTAATTGGACAAGAGTGTGCCTAGGGAGGACGAAAATGACCTAAATGTTAATCCAATGACACAAATGAACTTATTGGATGCACAAGATTGGTTAAAAACCCTAATTGGACAAGAATAAGCCTAGGGAGGACGAAAATGACCTAAATGTTAATCCAATGACACAACTCAACTTATTGGATGCACAAGATTGGTTAAAAACCCTAATTGGGCAAGAATAAGCCTAGGGAGGACGAAAATGACCTAATTGATCATCAAATGACACAAACACACCTATTGGATGCACAAGATTGGTTAAAAACCCTAATTGGACAAGAATATGCCTAGGGAGGACGAAAATGACCTAAATATTAATTCAATGACACAATCAAAGTTATTGGATACACAAGATTGGTTAAAAACCCTAATTGGACAAGAATAAGCCTAGGGAGGACGAAAATGACCTAATTGATCATCCAATGTCACAAACACACCTATTGGATGCACAAGATTGGTTAAAAACCCTAATTGGACAAGAATATGCCTAGGGAGGACGAAAATGACCTAATTGATCTTCGAATGACACTAATGAACTTTTTGGATGCACAAGATTAGTTAAAAACCCTAATTGGACAAGAAAAAGCCTAGGGAGGACGAAAATAACCTAATTGATCATCCAATGACACAAACACACCTATTGGATGCACAAGATTGGTCTAAAACTCTAATTGGACAAGAATATGCCTAGGGAGGACGAAAATGACCTAAATGTTAATCCAATGACACAAATGAACTTATTGGATGCACAAGATTGGTTAAAAACCCTAATTGGACAAGAATAAGCCTAGGGAGGACGAAAATGACCTAAATGTTAATCCAATGACACAACTCAACCTATTGGATGCACAAGATTGGTTAAAAATCCTAATTGGACAAGAATATGCCTAGGGAGGACGAAAATGACCTAAATGTTAATCCAATGACACAAATGAACTTATTGGATGCACAAGATTGGTTAAAAACCATAATTGGACAAGAATAAGCCTAGGGAGGACGAAAATGACCCAAATGTTAATCCAATGACACAACTCAACTTATTGGATGCACAAGATTGGTTAAAAACCCTAATTGGACAAGAATAAGCCTAGGGAGGACGAAAATGACCTAATTGATCATCCAATGACACAAACACACCAATTGGATGCACAAGATTCGTTAAAGACCCTAATTGGACAAGAATATGCCTAGGGAGGACGAAAATGACCTAATTGATCATCCAATGACACAAACACACCTATTTGATGCACAAGATTGGTTAAAAACCCTAATTGGACAAGAATAAGCCTAGGGAGGACGAAAATGACCTAATTGATCATCCAATGACACAGACACACCTATTGGAAGCACAAGATTGGTTAAAAACCCTAATTGGACAAGAATAAGCCTAGGGAGGACGAAAATGACCTAATTGATCATCCATTGCCACAAACACACCTATTGGATGCACAAGATTGGTTAAAAACCCTAATTGGACAAGAATATGCTAAGGGAGGACGAAAATGACCTAATTGGTCATCCAATGACACAAACACACCTATTGGATGCACAAGATTGGTTAAAAACCCTAATTGGACAAGAGTAAGCCTAGGGAGAACGAAAATAACCTAATTGATCATTCAATGACACAAACACACCTATTGGATGCACAAGATTGGTTAAAAACCCTAATTGGACAAGAATATGCCTAGGGAGGACGAAAATGACCTAAATGTTAATCCAATGACACAAATGAACTTATTGGATGCACAAGATTGGTTAAAAACCCTAATTGGACAAGAATAAGCCTAGGGAGGACGAAAATGACCTAAATGTTAATCCAATGAAACAACTCAACTTATTCGATGCACAAGATTGGTTAAAAACCCTAATTGGACAAGAATAAGCATAGGGAGGACGAAAATTACCTAATTGATCATCCAATGACACAAACACACCTATTGGATGCACAAGATTGGTTAAAAACCCTAATTGGACAAGAATATGCCTAGGGAGGACGAAAATGACCTAAATATTAATTCAATGAATCAAACAAACTTATTGGATGCACAAGATTGGTTAAAAACCCTAATTAGACAAGAATAAGTCCAGGGAAGACGAAAATGACCTAATTGATCATCAAATGAAACAAACACACCTATTGGATGCACAAGATTGGTTAAAAACCCTAATTGGACAAGAATATGCCTAGGGAGGACGAAAATGACCTAAATATTAATTCAATGACACAAACAAAGTTATTGGATGCACAAGATTGGTTAAAAACCCTAATTGGACAAGAATAAGCCTAGCGATGACGAAAATGACCGAATTGATCATCCAATGACACAAACACACCTATTGGATGCACAAGATTGGTTAAAAACCCTAATTGGACAAGAATAAGCCTAGGGATAGGGAGGACGAAAATGACCTAATTGATCAACCAATGACACAAACACACCTATTGGATACACAAGATTGGTTAAAAACCCTAATTGGACAAGAATATGCCTAGGGGAGACAAAAATAACCTAAATGTTAATCCAATGACACAAATGAACTTATTGGATGCACAAGATTGGTTAAAAACCCTAATTGGACAAGAATAAGCCTAGGGAGGACGAAAATGACCTAATTGATCATCCAATGTCACAAACACACTTATTGGATGCACAAGATTGGTTAAAAACCCTAATTGGACAAGAATATGCCTAGGGAGGACGAAAATGACCTAAATATTAATTCAATGACACACACACACCTATTGGAAGCACAAGATTGGTTAAAAACCCTAATTGGACAAGAATATGCCTAGGGTGGACGAAAATGACCTAATTGATCATCCAATGTCACAAACACACCTGTTGGAAGCACAAGATTGGTTAAAAACCCTAATTGGACAAGAATATGCCTAGGGAGGACGAAAATGACCTAAATATTAATTCAATGACACACACACACCTATTGGAAGCACAAGATTGGTTAAAAACCCTAATTGGACAAGAATATGCCTAGGGTAGACGAAAATGACCTAATTGATCATCCAATGTCACAAACACACCTATTGGAAGCACAAGATTGGTTAAAAACCCTAATTGGACAACAATATGCCTAGGGTGGACGAAAATGACCTAAATATTAATTCAATGCCACACACACACCTATTGGAAGCACAAGATTGGTTAAAAACCCTAATTGGACAAGAATAAGCCTAGGGAGGACGAAAATGACCTAATTGATCATCCAATGACACAAACACACCTATTGGATACACAAGATTGGTTAAAAACCCTAATTGGACAAGAATATGCCTAGGGAGGACGAAAATGACCTAAATATTAATTCAATGACACAAACAAAGTAATTCAATGCACAAGATTGGTTAAAAACCCTAATTGGACAAGAATAAGCCTAGGGAGGACGAAAATGACCTAATTGATCATCCAATGACACAAACACACCTATTGGATGCACAAGATTGGTTAAAAACCCTAATTGGACAAGAATATGCCTAGGGAGGACGAAAATGACCTAAATATCAATTCAATGACATAAACAAACTTATTGGATGAACAAAATTGGTTAAAAACCCTAATTGGACAAGAATATGCCTAGGGAGGACGAAAATGACCTAATTGATCATCCAATGACACAAACACACCTATTGGATGCACAAGATTGGTTAAAAACCCTAATTGGACAAGAATATGCCTAGGGAGGACGAAAATGACCTAAATATTAATTCAATGACATAAACAAACTTGTTGGATGCACAAGATTGGTTAAAAACCCTAATTGGACAAGAATAAGCCTAGGGAGGACGAAAACGACCAAATTGATCATCCATTGCCACAAACACACCTATTGGATGCACAAGATTGGTTAAAAACCCTAATTGGACAAGAATATGCCTAGGGAGGACGAAAATGACCTAATTGATCATCCAATGACACAAACACACCTATTGGATGCACAAGATTGGTTAAAAACCCTAATTGGACAAGAATATGCCTAGGGAGGACGAAAATGACCTAAATATTAATTTAATGAAACAAACAAACTTATTGGATGCACAAGATTGGTTAAAAACCCTAATTGGACAAGAATAAGCCTAGGGAGGACGAAAATGACCTAATTGATCATCCAATGTCACAAACACACCTATTGGATGCACAAGATTGGTTAAAAACCCTAATTGGACAAGAATATGCCTAGGGAGGTCGAAAATGACCTAAATATTAATTCAATGACACACACACACCTATTGGAAGCACAAGATTGGTTAAAAACCCTAATTGGACAAGAATATGCCTAGGGAGGACGAAAATGACCTAATTGATCATCCAATGTCACAAACACACCTATTGGAAGCACAAGATTGGTTAAAAACCCTAATTGGACAAGAATATGCCTAGGGAGGACGAAAATGACCTAAATATTATTTCAATGACACACACACACCTATTGGAAGCACAAGATTGGTTAAAAACCCTAATTGGACAAGAATAAGACTAGGGAGGACGAAAATGACCTAATTGATCATCCAATGACACAAACACACCTATTGGATGCACAAGATTGGTTAAAAACCCTAATTGGACAAGAATAAGCCTAGTGAGGACGAAAATGACCTAATTGATCATCCAATAAAACAAATGAACTTATTGGATGCACAAGATTGGTTAAAAACCCTAATTGGACAAGAATAAGCCTAGGGAGGACGAAAATGACCTAATTGATCATCCAATGACACAAACACACCTATTGGATGCACAAGATTGGTTAAAAACCCTAATTGGACAAGAATAAACCTAGGGAGGACGAAAATGACCTAATTGATCATCCAATGACACAAATAAACTTATTGGATGCACAAGATTGGTTAAAAACCCTAATTGGACAAGAATAAGCCTAGGGAGGACGAAAATGACCTAATTGATCATCCAACGACACAAACACACCTATTGGATGCACAAGATTGGTTAAAAACCCTAATTGGACAAGAACATGCCTAGGGAGGACGAAAATGACCTAAATATTAATTCAATGAAACAAACAAACTTATTGGATGCACAAGATTGGTTAAAAACCCTAATTGGACAAGAATAAGCCCAGGGAGGACGAAAATGACCTAATTGATCATGAAATGACACAAACACACCTATTGGATGCACAAGATTGGTTAAAAACCCTAATTGGACAAGAATATGCCTAGGGAGGACGAAATTGACCTAAATATTTATTCAATGACACAAACAAAGTTATTGGATGCACAAGATTGGTTAAAAACCCTAATTGAACAAGAATAAGCCTAGGTAGGACGAAAATGACCTAATTGATCAACCAATGACACAAACACACCTATTGGATACACAAGATTGGTTAAAAACCCTAATTGGACAAGAATATGCCTAGCGAGGACGAAAATGACCTAAATGTTAATCCAACGACACAAATGAACTTATTGGATGCACAAGATTGGTTAAAAACCCTAATTGGACAAGAATAAGCCTAGGGGGGACGAAAATGACCTTAATGTTAATCCAATGAAACAACTCAACTTATTGGAAGCACAGGATTAGTTAAAAACCCTAATTGGACAAGAATAAGCCTAGGGAGGACGAAAATGACCTAAATGTTAATCCAATGAAACAACTCAACTTATTGGATGCACAAGATTGGTTAAAAACCCTAATTGGACCAGAATAAGCCTAGGGAGGACGAAAATGACCTAATTGATCATCCAATGACACAAACACACCTATTGGATGCACAAGAGTGGTTAAAAACCCTAATTGGACAAGAATATGTTGAGGGAGGACGAAAATGACCTAAATATTAATTCAATGAAACAAACAAACTTATTGGATGCACAAGATTGGTTAAAAACCCTAATTGGACAAGAATATGCCTAGGGAGGACGAAAATGACCTAAATGTTAATCCAATGACACAAATGAACTTATTGGATGCACAAGATGGGTTAAAAACCCTAATTGGACAAGAATAAGCCTAGGGAGGACGAAAATGACCTAATTGATCATCCAATGACACAAACACACCTATTGGATGCACAAGATATGTTCAAAACCCTAATTGGACAAGAATAAGCCTAGGGTGGACGAAAATGACCTAATTGATCATCCAAAGACAGAAACACATCTATTGGATGCACAAGATTGGTTAAAAACCCTAGTTGGACAAGAATATTCCTAGGGAGGACGAAAATGACCTAATTGATCATCCAATGACACAAATGAACTTATTGGATGCACAAGATTGGTTAAAAACCCTAATTGGACAAGAATAAGCCTTGGGAGGACGAAAATGACCTAATTGATCTTCCAATGACACAAACACAACTATTGGAAGCACAAGATTGGTTAAAAACCCTAATTGGACAAGAATATGCCTAGGGAGGACAAAAATGACCTCAATGTTAATCCAATGACACAAATGAACTTATTGGATGCACAAGATTGATTAAAAACCCTAATTGGACAAGAATAAGCCTAGGGAGGACGAAAATGACCTAATTGATCATCCAATGACACAAACACACCTATTGGATGCACAAGATTGGTTAAAAACCCTAATTGGACAAGAATAAGCCTAGGCAGGAAGAAAATGACCTAATTGATCATCCAATGACACAAACACACCTATTGGATGCACAAGATTCGTTAAAAACCCTAATTGGACATGAATATGCCTAGGGAGGACGAAAATGACCTAATTGATCATCCAATGACACAAACACACCTATTGGATGCACAAGATTGGTTAAAAACCCTAATTGGACAAGAATATGCCTAGGGAGGACGAAAATGACCTAAATGTTAATCCAATGACACAAATGAACTTATTGGATGCACAAGATTGGTTAAAAACCCTAATTGGACAAGAATAAGCCTAGGGAGAACGAAAATGACCTAAATGTTAATCAAATGACACAACTCAACTTATTGGATGCACAAGATTGGTTAAAAACCCTAATTGGACAAGAATAAGCCTAGGGAGGACGAAAATGACCTAATTGATCATCCAATGACACAAACACACCTATTGGATGCACAGGATTGGTTAAAAACCTTAATTGGACAAGAATAAGCCAAGGAAGGACGAAAATGACCTAATTGATCATCCAATGACACAAACACACCTATTGGATGCACAAGATTGGTTAAAAACCCTAATTGGACAAGAATATGCCTAGGGAGGACGAAAATGACCTAAATATTAATTCAATGACACAAACAAACTTATTGGATGCACAAGATTGGTTAAAAACCCTAATTGGACAAGAATAAGCCTAGGGAGGACGAAAATTACCTAATTGATCATCCATTGCCACAAACACACCTATTGGATGCACAAGATTGTATAAAAACCCTAATTGGACAAGAATATGCCTAGGGAGGACGAAAATGACCTAATTGATCATCCAATGACACAAACACACCTATTGGATGCACAAGATTGGTTAAAAACCCTAATTGGACAAGAATATGCCTAGGGAGGACGAAAATGACCTAAATGTTAATCCAATGACACAAATGAACTTATTGGATGCACAAGATTGGTTAAAAACCCTAATTGGACAAGAATAAGCCTAGGAAGGACGAAAATGACCTAAATGTTAATCCAATGACACAACTCAACTTATTGGATGCACAAGATTGGTTAAAAACCCTAGTTGGACAAGAATAAGCCTATGGAGGACGAAAATGACTTAATTGATCATCCAATGACACAAACACATCTATCGGACGCACAAGATTGGTTAAAAACCCTAATTGGACAAGAATATGCAAAGGGAGGACGAAAATGACCTAATTGATCATCCAATGACACAAACACACCTATTGGATGCACAAGATTGGTTAAAAATCCTAATTGGACAAGAATATGCCTAGGGAGGACGAAAATGACCTAATTGATCATCCAATGAAACAAACACACCTATTGGATGCACAAGATCGGTTAAAAACCCTAATTGGACAAGAATAAGCCTAGGGAGGACGAAAATGACCT
Organism: Cicer pinnatifidum; assembly: GCA_037974775.1. NCBI lineage: Eukaryota > Viridiplantae > Streptophyta > Magnoliopsida > Fabales > Fabaceae > Cicer > Cicer pinnatifidum. The sequence continues at coordinate 59,314 of JBBPBR010001257.1, read as the reverse complement.
AATTGATCATCCAATGACACAAACACACCTATTAGATGCACAAGATTGGTTAAAAACCCTAATTGGACAAGAATAAACCTAGGGAGGACGAAAATGACCTAAATGTTAATCCAATGACACAACTCAACTTATTGGATGCACAAGATTGGTTAAAAACCCTAATTGGACAAGAATAAGCCTAGGGAGGACGAAAATGACCTAATTGATCATCCAATGACACAAACACACCTATTGGATGCACAAGATTGGTTAAAAACCTTAGTTGGACAAGAATAAGCCTTGGGAGGACGAAAATGACCTAAATGTTAATTCAATGACACAACTCAACTTATTGGATGCACAAGATTGGTTAAAAACCCTAATTGGACAAGAATATGCCTAGGGAGGACGAAAATGACCTAAATGTGAATCCAATGAAACAAATGAACTTATTGGATGCACAAGATTGGTTAAAAACCTAATTGGACAGGAATAAGCCTAGGGAGAATGAAAATGACCTAAATGTTAATCCAATGACACAACTCAACTTATTGGATGCACAAGATTGGTTAAAAACCCTAATTGGACAAGAATAAGCCTAGGGAGGACGAAAATGACCTAATTGATCATCCAATGACACAAACACACCTATTGGATGCACAAGATTGGTTTAAAACCCTATTTGGACAAGAATATGCCTAGGGAGGACGAAAATGACCTAATTGATCATCCAATGACACAAACACACCTATTGGATGCACAAGATTGGTTAAAAACCCTAATTGGACAAGAATATGCCTAGGGAGGACGAAAATGACCTAAATATTAATTCAATGACACACACACACCTATTGGAAGCACAAGATTGGTTAAAAACCCTAATTGGACAAGAATATGCCTAGGGAGGACGAAAATGACCTAATTGATCATCCAATGTCACAAACACACCTATTGGAAGCACAAGATTGGTTAAAAACCCTAATTGGACAAGAATATGCCTAGGGAGGACGAAAATGACCTAATTGATCATCCAATGACACAAACACACCTATTGGATGCACAATATTGGTTAAAAACCCTAATTGGACAAGAATATGCCTAGGGAGGACAAAAATGACCTAAATATTAATTCAATGAAACAAACAAACTTATTGGATGCACAAGATTGGTTAAAAACCCTAATTGGACAAGAATATGCCTAGGGAGGACGAAAATGACCTAAATGTTAATCCAATGACACAAATGAACTTATTGGATGCACAAGATTGGTTAAAAACCCTAATTGGACAAGAATAAGCCTAGGGAGGACGAAAATGACCTAAATGTTAATCCAATGACACAACTTAACTTATTGGATGCACAAGATTGGTTAAAAACCCTAATTGGACAAGAATATGCCTAGGGAGGACGAAAATGACCTAATTGATCATCCAAAGACATAAATGAACTTATTGGATGCACAAGATTAGTCAAAAACCCTAATTGGACCAGAATATGCCTAAGGAGGACGAAAATAACCTAATTGATCATCCAATGACACAAACACACCTATTGGATGCACAAGATTGGTTAAAAACCCTAATTGGACAAGAATATGCCTAGGGAGGACGAAAATGACCTAAATGTTAATCCAATGACACAAATGAACTTATTGGATGCACAAGATTGGTTAAAAACCCTAATTGGACAAGAATAAGCCTAGGGAGGACGAAAATGACCTAAATGTTAATCCAATGAAACAACTCAACTTATTGGATGCACAAGATTGGTTAAAAACCCTAATTGGACAAGAATAAGCATAGGGAGGACGAAAATGACCTAATTGATCATCCAATGACACAAACACACCTATTGGATGCAGAAGATTGGTTAAAAACCCTAGTTGGACAAGAATATGCCTAGGGAGGACGAAAATGACCTAAATATTAATTCAATGAAACAAACAAACTTATTGGATGTACAAGATTGGTTTAAAACCCTAATTGGACAAGAATAAGCCTAGGGAGGACGAAAATGACCTAATTGATCATCCAATGACACAAACACACCTATTGGATGCACAAGATTGGTTAAAAACCCTAATTGGACAAGAATAAGCCTAGGGAGTACGAAAATGACCTAAATGTTAATCCAATGACACAACTCAACTTATTGGATGCAAAAGATTGGTTAAAAACCCTAATTGGACAAGAATATGCCTAGGGAGGACGAAAATGACCTAATTGATCATCCAATGACACAAACACACCTATTGGATGCACAAGATTGGTTAAAAACCCTAATTGGACAAGAATATGCCTAGGGAGGACGAAAATGACCTAAATGTTAATCCAATGACACAAATGAACTTATTGGATGCACAAGATTGGTTAAAAACCCTAATCGGACAAAATAAGCCTAGGTAGGACGAAAATGACCTAAATGTTAATCCAATGACACAACTCAAATTATTGGATGCACAAGATTGGTTAAAAACACTAATTGGGCAAGAATAAGCCTAGGGATGACGAAAATGACCTAATTGATCATCCAATGACACAAACACACCTATTGGATGCACAAGATTGGTTAAAAACCCTAATTGGACAAGAATATGCCTAGGGAGAACGAAAATGACCTAATTGATCATCCAATGACACAAACACACCTATTGGATGCACAAGATTGGTTAAAAACCCTAATTGGACAAGAATAAGCCTAGTGAGGACGAAAATGACCTAATTGATCATCCAATGACACAAACACACCTATTGGATGCACAAGATTGGTTAAAAACCCTAATTGGACAAGAATAAGCCTAGGGAGGACGAAAATGAACTAATTGATCATCCAATGACACAAACACACCTATTGGATGCACAAGATTGGTTAAAAACCCTAATTGGACAAGAATAAGCCTAGGGAGGACGAAAATGACCTAATTGATCATCCAATGACACAAACACACCTATTGGATACACAAGATTGGTTAAAAACCCTAATTGGACAAGAATATGCCTAGGGAGGACGAAAATGACCTAAATGTTAATCCAATGACACAAATGAACTTATTGGATGCACAAGATTGGTTAAAAACCCTAATTGGACAAGAATCATCCTTGGGAGGATGAAAATGACCTAATTGATCATCCAATGACACAAACACACCTATTTGATGCACAATATTGGTTAAAAACCCTAATTGGACAAGAATATGCCTAGGGAGGACGAAAATGACCTAAATGTTAATCCAATGACACAAATGAACTTATTGGATGCACAAGATTGGTTAAAAACCCTAATTGGACAAGAATAAGCCTAGGGAGGACGAAAATGACCTAAATGTTAATCCATTGAAACAACTCAACTTATTGGATGCACAAGATTGGTTAAAAACCCTAATTGGACAAGAATAAGCCTTGGGAGGACGAAAATGACCTAATTGATCATGAAATGACACAAACACACCTATTGGATGCACAAGATTGGTTAAAAACCCTAATTGGACAAGAATATGCCTAGGGAGGACGAAAATGACCTAAATATTTATTCAATGACACAAACAAAGTTATTGGATGCACAAGATTGGTTAAAAACCCTAATTGAACAAGAATAAGCCTAGGGTGGACGAAAATGACCTAATTGATCATCCAATGACACAAACACACCTATTGGATACACAAGATTGGTTAAAAACCCTAATTTGACAAGAATATGCCTAGGGAGGACGAAAATGACCTAAATGTTAATCCAACGACACAAATGAACTTATTGGATGCACAAGATTGGTTAAAAACCCTAATTGGACAAGAATAAGCCTAGGGGGGACGAAAATGACCTTAATGTTAATCCAATGAAACAACTCAACTTATTGGATGCACAAGATTGGTTAAAAACCCTAATTGGACCAGAATAAGCCTAGGGGGGACGAAAATGACCTAATTGATCATCCAATGACCCAAACACACCTATTGGATGCACAAGAGTGGTTAAAAACCCTAATTGGACAAGAATATGTTGAGGGAGGACGAAAATGACCTAAATATTAATTCAATGAAACAAACAAACTTATTGGATGCACAAGATTGGTTAAAAACCCTAATTGGACAAGAATATGCCTAGGGAGGACGAAAATGACCTAAATGTTAATCCAATGAAACAAATGAACTTATTGGATGCACAAGATTGGTTAAAAACCCTAATTGGACAAGAATAAGCCTAGGGAGGACGAAAATGAACTAATTGATCATCCAATGACACAAACACACCTATTGGATGCACAAGATTGGTTAAAAACCCGAATTGGACAAGAATAAGCCTAGGGAGGACGAAAATGACCTAATTGATCATCCAATGACACAAACACACCTATTGGATACACAAGATTGGTTAAAAACCCTAATTGGACAAGAATATGCTTAGGGAGGACGAAAATGACCTAAATGTTAATCCAATGACACAAATGAACTTATTGGATGCACAAGATTGGTTAAAAACCCTAATTGGACAAGAATCAGCCTAGGGAGGATGAAAATGACCTAATTGATCATCCAATGACACAAACACACCTATTTGATGCACAAGATTGGTTAAAAACCCTAATTGGACAAGAATATGCCTAGGGAGGACGAAAATGACCTAAATGTTAATCCAATGACACAAATGAACTTATTAGATGTACAAGATTGGTTAAAAACCCTAATTGGACAAGAATAAGACTAGGGAGGACGAAAATGACCTAAATGTTAATCCAATGACACAACTCAACTTATTGGATGCACAAGATTGGTTAAAAACCCTAATTGGACAAGAATAAGCCTAGGGAGGACGAAAATGACCTAATTGATCATCCAATGACACAAACACACCTATTGGATACACAAGATTGGTTAAAAACCCTTATTGGACAAGAATATGCCTAGGGAGGACGAAAATGACATAATTGATTATCGAGTGACACAAATGAACTTATTGGATCCACAAGATTAGTAAAAAACCCTAATTGGAGAAGAATAAGCCTAGGGAGGACGAAAATTACCAAATTGATCATCCAATGACACAAACACACCTATTGGATGCACAAGATTGGTTAAAAACCCTAATTGGACTAGAATATGCATAGGGAGGACGAAAATGACCTAAATGTTAATCCAATGACACAAATGAACTTATTGGATGCACAAGATTGGTTAAAAACCCTAATTGGAGAAGAATAAGCCTAGGGAGGACGAAAATGACCTAAATGTTAATCCAATGACACAACTCAACTTATTGGATGCACAAGATTGGTTAAAAACCCTAATTGGACAAGAATAAGCCTATGGAGGACGGAAATGACCTAATTGATCATCCAATGACACAAACACACCTATTGGATGTACAAGATTGGTTAAAACCCTAATTGGACAAGAATAAGCCTTGGGAGGACGAAAATGACCTAAATGTTAATCCAATGACACAACTCAACTTATTGGATGCACAAGATTGGTTAAAAACCCTAATTGGACAAGAATAAGCCTAGGGAGGACGAAAATGACCTAATTGATCATCCAATGACACTAATAAACTTATTGGATGCACAATATTGGTTAAAAACCCTAATTGGACAAGAAAGAGCCCAGGGAGGACGAAAATGACCTAATTGATCATCCAATGACACAAACACACCTATTGGATGCACAAGATTGTTTAAAAACCCTAATTGGACAAGAATATGCCTAGGGAGGACGAAAATGACCTAATTGATCATCCAATGACACAAACACACCTATTGGATGCACATGATTGGTTAAAAACCCTAATTGGACTAGAATAAGCCTAGGGAGAACGAAAATGACCTAAATGTTAATCCAATGACACAACTCAACTTATTGGATGCACAAGATTGGTTAAAAACCCTAATTGGACAAGAATAAGCCTAGGGAGGACGAAAATGACCTAATTGATCATCCAATGACACAAACACACCTATTGGAGGCACAAGATTGGTTAAAAACCCTAGTTGGACAAGAATATGCCTAGGGAGGACGAAAATGACCTAAATATTAATTCAATGACACAAACAAAGTTATTGGATGCACAACATTGGTTAAAAACCCTAATTGGACAAGAATAAGCCTAGGGAGGACGAAAATGACCTAATTGATCATCCATTGACACAAACACACCTATTGGATGCACAAGATTGGTTAAAAACCCTAATTGGACAAGAATAAGCCTATGGAGGCCGAAAATGACATAATTGATCATCCAATGACACAAACACACCTATTGGATGCACAAGATTGGTTAAAAACCCTAATTGGACAAGAATAAGCCTAGGGAGGACGAAAATGACCTAATTGATCATCCAATGACACAAACACACCTATTGGATGCACAAGATTCGTTAAAAACCCTAATTGCACAAGAATATGCCTAGGGAGAACGAAAATGACCTAATTGATCATCCAATGACACAAACACACCTATTGGATGCACAAGATTGGTTAAAAACCCTAATTGGACAAGAATATGCCTAGGGAGGACGAAAATGACCTAAATATTAATTCAATGAAACAAACAAACTTATTGGATGCACAAGATTGGTTAAAAACCCTAATTGGACAAGAATAAGCCTAGGGAGGACGAAAATGACTTAATTGATCATCCAATGACACAAACACACCTATTAGATGCACAAGATTGGTTAAAAACCCTAATTGGACAAGAATATGTCTACGGAGGACGAAAATGACCTAAATATTAATTCAATGACATAAACAAACTTATTGGATGAACAAGATTGGTTAAAAACCCTAATTGGACAAGAATAAGCCTAGGGAGGACGAAAATGACCTAATTGATCATCTAATGACACAAACACACCTATTGGATGCACAAGATTGGTTAAAAACCCTAATTGGAAAAGAATAATCCTAGGAAGGAGGAAAATGACCTAAATGTTAATCCAATGACACAACTCAACTTATTGGATGCACAAGATTGGTTAAAAACCCTAATTGGACAAGAATAAGCCTAGGGAGGACGAAAATGACCTAATTGATCATCCAATGACACAAACACACAAATTGGATGCACAAGATTGGTTAAAAACCCTAATTGGACAAGAATATGCCTAGGGAGGACGAAAATGACCTAATTGATCATCCAATGACACAAACACACCTATTGGATGCACAAGATTGGTTAAAAACCCTAATTGGACAAGAATACGCGTAGGGAGAACGAAAATGACCTAAATGTTAATCCAATGACACAACTCAACTTATTGGATGCACAAGATTGGTTAAAAACCCTAATTGGACAAGAATAAGCCTAGGGAGGACGAAAATGACCTAATTGATCATCCAATGACACAAACACACCTATTCGATACACAAGATTGGTTAAAAACCCTAATTGGACAAGAATATGCCTAGGGAGGACGAAAATGACCTAAATGTTAATCCAATGACACAAATGAACTTATTGGATGCACAAGATTGGTTAAAAACCCTAATTGGACAAGAATAAGCATAGAAAGGACGAAAATGACCTAATTGACCATCCAATGACACAAACACACCTATTGGATGCACAAGATTGGTTAAAAACCCTAATTGGACAAGAATATGCCTAGGGAGGACGAAAATGACCTAAATGTTAATCCAATGACACAAATGAACTTATTGGATGCACAAGATTGGTTAAAAACCCTAATTGGACAAGAATATGTCTATGGAGGACGAAAATGACCTAATTGATCATCCAATGACACAAACACACCTATTGGATGCACAAGATTGGTTAAAAACCCTAATTGGACAAGAATAAGCCTAGGGAGGACGAAAATGACCTAATTGATCATCCAATGACACAAACACACCTATTGGATGCACAAGATTGGTTAAAAACCCTAATTGGACAAGAATATGCCTAGGGAGGAGGAAAATGACATAAATATTAATTCAATGACACAAACAAAGTTATTGGATGCACAAGATTGGTTAAAAACCCTAATTGGACAAGAATAAGCCTAGGGAGGACGAAAATGACCTAATTGATCATCCAATGACACAAACACACCTATTGGATGCACAAGATTGGTTAAAAACCCTAATTGGACAAGAATAAGCCAAGGGAGGACGAAAATGACCTAATTGATCAACCAATGACACAAACACACCTATTGGAAACACAAGATTGGTTAAAAACCCTAATTGGACAAGAATATGCCTAGGGAGGACGAAAATGACCTAAATGTTAATCCAATGACACAAATGAACTTATTGGATGCACAAGATTGGTTAAAAACCCTAATTGGACATGATTAAGCCTAGGGGGGACGAAAATGACCTAAATGTTAATCCAATGAAACAACTCAACTTATTGGATGCACAAGATTGGTTAAAAACCCTAATTGGACAAGAATAAGCCTAGGGAGGACGAAAATGACCTAATTGATCATCCAATGACACAAACACACCTATTGGATGCACAAGATTGGTTAAAAACCCTAATTGGACAAGAATAAGCCTAGGGAGGACGAAAATGACCTAAATGTTAATCCAATGACACAACTCAAGTTATTGGATGCACAAGATTGGTTAAAAACCCTAATTGGACAAGAATAAGCCTAGGGAGGACGAAAATGACCTAATTGATCATCCAATGACACAAACACACCTATTGGATACACAAGATTGGTTAAAAACCCTAATTGGACAAGAATATGCCTAGGGAGGACGAAAATGACCTAAATGTTAATCCAATGATACAAATGAACTTATTGGATGCACAAGATTGGTTAAAAACCCTAATTGGACAAGAATAAGCCTAGGGGGGACACAAATGACCTAAATGTTAATCCAATGAAACAACTCAACTTATTGGATGCACAAGATTGGTTAAAAACCCTAATTGGACAAGAATAAGCCTAGGGAGGACGAAAATGACCTAATTGATCATCCAATGACACAAACACACCTATTGGATGCACAAGATTGGTTAAAAACCCTAATTGGACAAGAATATGCTGAGGGAGGACGAAAATGACCTAAATATTAATTCAATGAAACAAACAAACTTATTGGATGCACAAGATTGGTTAAAAACCCTAATTGGACAAGAATAAGCCTAGGGAGGACGAAAATGACCTAATTGATCATCAAATGACACAAACACACCTATTGGATGCACAAGATTGGTTAAAAACCCTAATTGGACAAGAATATGCCTAGGGAGGACGAAAATGACCTAAATATTAATTCAATGACACAAACAAAGTTATTGGATTCACAAGATTGGTTAAAAACCCTAATTGGACAAGAATAAGCCTAGGGAGGACGAAAATGACCTAATTGATCATCCAATGACACAAACACACCTATTGGATGCACAAGATTGGTTAAAAACCCTAATTGGACATGAATAAGCCTAGGGAGGACAAAAATGACCTAATTGATCATCCAATGACACAAACACACCTATTGGAGACACAAGATTGGTTAAAAACCCTAATTGGACAAGAATATGCCTAGGGAGGACGAAAATGACCTAAATGTTAATCCAATGACACAAATGAACTTATTGGATGCACAAGATTGGTTAAAAACCCTAATTGGACAAGAATAAGCCTAGGGGGGACGAAAATGACCTAAATGTTAATCCAATGAAACAACTCAACTTATTGGATGCACAAGATTGGTTAAAAACCCTAATTGGACAAGAATAAGCCTAGGGAGGACGAAAATGACCTAATTGATCATCCAATGTCACAAATGATCTTATTGGATGCACAAGATTGGTTAAAAACCCTAATTGGACAAGAATAAGCCTAGGGAGGACGAAAATGACCTAATTGATCATCCAATGACACAAACACACCTATTGGATACACAAGATTGGTTAAAAACCCTAATTGGACAAGAATATGCCTAGGGAGGACGAAAATGACCTAAATGTTAATCCAATGACACAAATGAACTTATTGGATGCACAAGATTGGTTAAAAACCCTAATTGGACAATAATAACCCTAGGGAGGACGAAAATGACCTAATTGATCATCCAATGACACAAACACACCTATTGGATGCACAAGATTGGTTAAAAACCCTAACTGGACAAGAATAAGCCTAGGGAGGACGAAAATGACCTAATTGATCATCCAATGACACAAACACACCTATTGGATACACAAGATTGGTTAAAAACCCTAATTGGACAAGAATATGCCTAGGGAGGACGAAAATAACCTAAATGTTAATCCAATGACACAAATGAACTTATTGGATGTACAAGATTGATTAAAAACCCTAATTGGACAAGAATAAGCCTAGGGGGGACGAAAATGACCTAAATGTTAATCCAATGAAACAACTCAACTTATTGGATGCACAAGATTTGTTAAAAACCCTAATTGGATAAGAATAAGCCTAGGGAGGACGAAAATGACCTAATTGATCATCCAATGACACAAACACACCTATTGGATGCACAAGATTGGTTAAAAACCCTAATTGGACAAGAATATCTCTAGGGAGGACGAAAATGACCTAAATATTAATTCAATGAAACAAACAAACTTATTGGATGCACAAGATTGGTTAAAAACCCTAATTGGTCAAGAACAAGCCTAGGGAGGACGAAAATGACCTAATTGATCATCAAATGACACAAACACACCTATTGGATGCACAAGATTGGTTAAAAACCCTAATTGGACAAGAATATGCCTAGCGAGGACGAAAATGACCTAAATATTAATTCAATGACACAAACAAAGTTATTGGATGCACAAGATTGGTTAAAAACCCTAATTGGACAAGAATAAGCCTAGGGAGGACGAAAATGACCTAATTGATCATCCAATGACACAAACACACCTATTGGATGCACAAGATTGGTTAAAAACCCTAATTGGACAAGAATAAGCCTAGGGAGGACGAAAATGACCAAATTGATCATCCAATGACACAAACACACCTATTGGATGCACAAGATTGGTTAAAAACCCTAATTGGACAAGAATAAACCTAAGGAGGACGAAAATGACCTAATTGATCATCCAATGACACAAACACACCTATTGGATGCACAAGATTGGTTAAAAACCCTAATTGGACAAGAATAAGCCTAGGGAGGAAGAAAATGACCTAATTGATCATCCAATGACACAAACACACCTATTGTATACACAAGATTGGTTAAAAACCCTAATTGGACAAGAATATGCCTAGGGAGGACGAAAATAACCTAAATGTTAATCCAATGACACAAATGAACTTATTGGATGCACAAGATTGGTTAAAAACCCTAATTGGACAAGAATAAGCCTAGGGGGGACGAAAATGACCTAAATGTTAATCCAATGAAACAACTCAACTTATTGGATGCACAAGATTTGTTAAAAACCCTAATTGGACAAGAATAAGCCTAGGGAGGACCAAAATTACCTAATTGATCATCCAATGACACAAACACACCTAATGGATGCACAAGATTGGTTAAAAACCCTAATTGGACAAGAATATGCCTAGGGAGGACGAAAATGACCTAAATATTAATTCAATGAAACAAACAAACTTATTGGATGCACAAGATTGGTTAAAAACCCTAATTGGACAAGAATAAGCCTAGGGAGGACGAAAATGACCTAAATGATCATCAAATGACACAAACACACCTATTGGATGCACAAGATTGCTTAAAAACCCTAATTGGACAAGAATATGCCTAGCGAGGACGAAAATGACCTAAATATTAATTCAATGACACAAACAAAGTTATTGGATGCACAAGATTGGTTAAAAACCCTAATTGGACAAGAATAAGCCTAGGGAGGACGAAAATGACCTAATTGATCATCCAATGACACAAACACACCTATTGGATGCACAAGATTGGTTAAAAACCCTAACTGGACAAGAATAAGCCTAGGGAGGACGAAAATGACCTAATTGATCATCCAATGACACAAACACACCTATTGGATACACAAGATTGGTTAAAAACCCTAATTGGACAAGAATATGCCTAGGGAGGACGAAAATGACCTAAATGTTAATCCAATGACACAAATGAACTTATTGGATGCACAAGATTGGTTAAAAACCCTAATTGGAAAAGAATAAGCCTAGGGAGGACGAAAATGACCTAATTGATCATCCAATGCCACAAACACACCTATTGGATGCACAAGATTGGTTAAAAACCCTAATTGGACAAGAATATGCCTAGGGAGGACGAAAATGACCTAAATGTAAATCCAATGACACAAATGAACTTATTGGATGCACAAGATTGGTTAAAAACCCTGGACAAGAATAAGCCAAGGGAGGACGAAAATGACCTAATTGATCATCCAATGACACAAACACACCTATTGGATGCACAAGATTGGTTAAAAACCCTAATTGGACAAGAATAAGCCTAGGGAGGACGAAAATGACCTAATTGATCATCCAATGACACAAACACACCTATTGGATGCACAAGATTGGTTAAAAACCCTAATTGGACAAGAATAAGCCTAGGGAGGACGAAAATGACCTAATTGATCATCCAATGACACAAACACATCTATTGGAAGCACAAGATTGGTTAGAAACCCTAGTTGGACAAGAATATGCCTAGGGAGGACGAAAATGACCTAATTGATCATCCAATGACACAAATGAACTTATTGGATGCACAAGATTGCTTAAAAACCCTAATTGGACAAAAATAAGCATAGAAAGGACGAAAATGACCTAATTGATCATCCAATGACACAAACACACCTATTGGATGCACAAGATTGGTTAAAAACCCTAATTGGACAAGAATAAGCCTAGGGAGGACGAAAATGACCTAATTGATCATCCAATGACACAAACACACCTATTGGATGCACAAGATTGGTTAAAAACCCTAATTGGACAAGAATAAGCCTAGGGAGGACGAAAATGACCTAATTGATCATCCAATGACACAAACACACCTATTGGATACACAAGATTGGTTAAAAACCCTAATTGGACAAGAATATGCCTAGGGAGGACGAAAATGACCTAAATGTTAATCCAATGACACAAATGTACTTATTGGATGCACAAGATTGGTTAAAAACCCTAATTGGACAAGAATAAGCCTAGGGAGGACGAAAATGACCTAATTGATCATCCAATACCACAAACACACCTATTGGATGCACAAGATTGGTTAAAAACCCTAATTGGACAAGAATAAGCCTAGGGAGAACGAAAATGACCTTATTGATCATCCAATGACACAAACACACCTATTGGATGCACAAGATTGGTTAAAAACCCTAATTGGACAAGAATATGCCTAGGGAGGACGAAAATGACCTAAATGTAAATCCAATGGCGCAACTCAACTTATTGGATGCACAAGATTGGTTAAAAACCCTAATTGGACAAGAATAAGCTTAGGGAGGATGAAAATGACCTAATTGATCATCCAATGACACAAACACACCTATTGGATGCACAAGATTGGTTAAAAACCCTAATTGGACAAGAATAAGCCTAGGGAAGACGAAAATGACCTAATTGATCATCCAATGACACAAACACACCTATTGGATGCACAAGATCGGTTAAAAACCCTAATTGGACAAGAATAAGCCTAGGGAGGACGAAAGTGACCTAATTGATCATCCAATGACACAAACACACCTATTGGATGCCCAAGATTGGTTAAAAACCCTAATTGGACAAGAATATGCCTAGGGAGGACGAAAATGACCTAATTGATCATCCAATGACACAAATGAACTTATTGGATGCACAAGATTAGTTAAAAACCCTAATTGGACAAGAATAAGCCTAGGGAGGACGAAAATAACCAAATTGATCATCCAATGACACAAACACACCTATTAGAAGCACAAGATTGGTCTAAAACTCTAATTGGACAAGAATATGCCTAGGGAGGACGAAAATGACCTAAATGTTAATCCAATGACACAAATGAACTTATTGGATGCACAAGATTGGTTAAAAACCCTAATTGGACAAGAATAAGCCTAGGGAGGACGAAAATGACCTAAATGTTAATCCATTGAAACAACTCAATTTATTGGATGCACAAGATTGGTTAAAAACCCTAATTGGACAAGAATAAGCCTAGGGAGGACGAAAATGACCTAATTGATCATCCAATGACACAAACACACCTATTGGATGCACAAGATTGGTTAAAAACCCTAATTGGACAAGAATAAGCTTAGGGAGGACGAATATGACCTAAATGTTAATCCAATGACACAACTCAACTTATTGGATGCACAAGATTGGTTAAAAACCCTAATTGGACAAGAATAAGCCTAGGGAGGACGAAAATGACCTAATTGATCATCCAATGACACAAACACACCTATTGGATGCACAAGATTGGTTAAAAACCCTAATTGGACAAGAATAAGCCTAGGGAGGACGAAAATGACCTAATTGATCATCCAATGACACAAACATACCTATTGGATGCACTAGATTGGTTAAAAACCCTAATTGGACAAGAATATGCCTAGGGAGGACGAAAATGACCTAATTGATCATCCAATGACACAAACACACCTATTGGATGCACAAGATTGGTTAAAAACCCTAATTGGACAAGAATAAGCCTAAGGGGGACGAAAATGACCTAATTGATCATCCAATGACACAAACACACCTATTGGATGCACAAGATTGGTTAAAAACCCTAATTGGACAAGAATATGCCTAGGGATGACGAAAATGACCTAATTGATCATCCAATGACACAAACACACCTATTGGATGCACAAGATTGGTTAAAAGCCCTAATTGGACAAAAATATGCCTAGGGAGGATGAAAATGACCTAAATGTTAATCCAATGACACAACTCAACTTATTGGATGCACAAGATTGGTTAAAAACCCTAATTGGACAAGAATAAGCCTAGGGAGGACGAAAATGACCTAATTGATCATCCAATGACACAAACACACCTATTGGATGCACAAGATTGGTTAAAAACCCTAATTGGACAAGAATATGCCTAGGGAGGACGAAAATGACCTAAATATTAATTTAATGACACAAACAAAGTTATTGGATGCACAAGATTAATTAAAAACCCTAATTGGACAAGAATAAGCCTAGGGAGGACGAAAATGACCTAATTGATCATCCAATGACACAAATACACCTATTGGATGCAAAAGATTGGTTAAAAATCCTAATTGGACAAGATGATGCCTAGGGAGGACGAAAATGACCTAAATATTAATTCAATGACACAAACAAACTTATTGGATGCACAAGATTGGTTAAAAACCCTAATTGGACAAAAATAAGCCTAGGGAGGACGAAAATGACCTAATTGATAATCCAATGACACAAACAAACTTATTGGATGCACAAGATTGGTTAAAAACCCTAATTGGACAAGAATAAACCAAGGGAGGACAAAAATGACCTAAATGTTAATCCAATGACACTACTCAACTTATTGGAAGCACAAGATTGGTTAAAAACCCTAATTGGACAAGAATAAGCCTAGGGAGGACGAAAATGACCTAATTGATCATCCAATGACACAAACACACCTATTGGATGCACAAGATTGGTTAAAAACCCTAATTGGACAAGAATAAGCCTAGGGAGGACGAAAATGACCTAATTGATCATCCAATGACACAAACACACCTATTGGATGCACAAGATTGGTTAAAAACCCTAATTGGACAAGAATATGCCTAGGGAGGACGAAAATGACCTAAATGTTAATCCAATGACACAAATGAACTTATTGGATGCACAAGATTGGTTAAAAACCCTAATTGGACAAGAATAAGCCTACGGAGGACAAAAATGACCTAAATGTTAATCCAATGACACAACTCAACTTATTGGATGCACAAGATTGGTTAAAAACCCTAATTGGACAAGAATAAGCCTAGGGAGGACGAAAATGACCTAATTGTTCATCCAATGACACAAACACACCAATTGGATGCACAAGATTCGTTAAAAACCCTAATTGGACAAGAATAAGCCTACGGAGGACGAAAATGACCTAAATGTTAATCCAATGACACAACTCAACTTATTGGATGCACAAGATTGGTTAAAAACCCTAATTGGACAAGAATAAGCCTAGGGAGGACGAAAATGACCTAATTGATCATCCAATGACCCAAATGAACTTATTGGATGCACAAGATTAGTTAAAATCCCTAATTGGACACGAATAAGCCTAGGGAGGACGAAAATAACCTAATTGATCATCCAATGACACAAGCACACCTATTGGATGCACAAGATTGGTTAAAAACCCTAATTGGACAAGAATATGCCTAGGGAGGACGAAAATGACCTAAATGTTAATCCAATGACACAAATGAACTTATTGGATGCACAAGATTGGTTAATAACCCTAATTGGACAAGAATAATTCTAGGCGGGACGAAAATGACCTAAATGTTAATCCAATGAAACAACTCAACTTATTGGATGCACAAGATTGGTTAAAAACCCTAATTGGACAAGAATAAGCCTAGGGAGGACGAAAATTACCTAATTGATCATCCAATGACACAAACACACCTATTGGATGCACAAGATTGGTTAAAAACCATAATTGGACAAGAATATGCCTAGGGAGGTCGAAAATGACCTAAATATTAATTCAATGAAACAAACAAACTTATTGGATGCACAAGATTGGTTAAAAACCCTAATTGGACAAGAATAAGCCTAGGGAGGACGAAAATGACCTAATTGATCATCAAATGACACAAACACACCTATTGGATGCACAAGATTGGTTAAAAACCCTAATTGGACAAGAATATGCCTAGGGAGGACGAAAATGACCTAAATATTAATTCAATGACACAAACAAAGTTATTGGACGCACAAGATTGGTTAAAAACCCTAATTGGACAAGAATAAGCCTAGGGAGGACGAAAATGACCTAATTGATCATCCAATGACACAAACACACCTATTGGATACACAAGATTGGTTAAAAACCCTAATTGGACAAGAATATGCCTAGGGAGGACGAAAATGACCTAATTGATCATCCAATGACACAAACACACCTATTGGATACACAAGATTGGTTAAAAACCATAATTGGACAAGAATATGCCTAGGGAGGACGAAAATAACCTAAATGTTAATCCAATGACACAAATGAACTTATTGGATGCACAAGATTGGTTAAAAATCCTAATTGGACAAGAATAAGCCTAGGGGGGAAGAAAATGACATAAATGTTAATCCAATGAAACAACTCAACTTATTGGATGCACAAGATTGGTTAAAAACCCTAATTGGACAAGAATAAGCCTAGGGAGGACGAAAATGACCTAATTGATCATCCAATGTCACAAACACACCTATTGGATGCACAAGATTGGTTAAAAACCCTAATTGGACAATAATATGCCTAGGGAGGACGAAAATGACCTAAATATTAATTCAATGAAACAAACAAACTTATTGGATGCACAAGATTGGTTAAAAACCCTAATTGGACAAGAATAAGCCTAGGGAGTACGAAAATGACCTAATTGATCATCCAATGACACAAACACACCTATTGGATGCACAAGATTGGTTAAAAACCCTAATTGGACAAGAATATGCCTAGGGAGGACGAAAATGAGCTAAATATTAATTCAATGACACAAACAAACTTATCGGATGCACAAGATTGGTTAAAAACCTTAATTGGACAAGAATATGCCTAGGGACGACGAAAATGACCTAATTGATCATCCAATGACACAAACACTCCTATTAGATGCACAAAATTGGTTAAAAACCCTAATTGGACAAGAATAAGCCTAGGGAGGACGAAAATGACCTATTGGATCATCCAATGACACAAACACACCTATTGGATGCACAAGATTGGTTAAAAACCCTAATTGGACAAGAATAAGCCTAGGTGGGACGAAAATGACCTAATTGATCATCCAATGACACAAACACACCTATTGGATGCACAAGATTGGTTAAAAACCCTAGTTGGACAAGAATAAGTCTAGGGAGGACGAAAATGACCTAATTGATCATCCAATGACACAAACACACCTATTGGATGCACAAGATTGGTTAAAAACCCTAGTTGGACAAGAATATGCCTAGGGAGGACAAAAATGACCTAATTGATCATCCAATGACACAAACACACCTATTGGATGTACAAGATTGGTTAAAAACCCTAATTGGACAAGAATATGCCTAGGGAGGACGAAAATGACCTAATTGATCATCCAATGACACAAACACACCTATTGGATGCACAAGATTGGTTAAAAACCCTAATTGGACAAGAATAAGCCTAGGGAGGACGAAAATGACCTAATTGATCATCCAATGACACAAACACACCAATTAGATGCAAAAGATTGGTTAAAAACCCTAATTGGACAAGAATATGCCTAGGGAGGACGTAAATGACCTAATTGATCATCCAATGACACAAACACACCTATTGGATGCACAAGATTGGTTAAAAACCCTAATTGGACAAGAATAAGCCTAGGGAGGACGAAAATGAACTAATTGATCATCCAATGACACAAACACACCTATTGGATGCACAAGATTGGTTAAAAACCCTAATTGGACAAGAATAAGCCTAGGGAGGACGAAAATGACCTAATTGATCATCCATTGCCACAACACACCTAATGGATGCACAAGATTGGTTAAAAACCCTAATTGGACAAGAATATGCCTAGGGAGGACGAAAATGACCTAATTGATCATCCAATGACACAAACACACCAATTGGATGCACAAGATTCGTTAAAAACCCTAATTGGACAAGAATAATGTAGGGAGGACGAAAATGACCTAATTGATCATCCAATGACACAAACACACCTATTGGATGCACAAGATTGGTTAAAAACCCTAATTGGACAAGAATAAGCCTAGGGAGGACGAAAATGAACTAATTGATCATCCAATGACACAAACACACCTATTGGATGCACAAGATTGGTTAAAAACCCTAATTGGACAAGAATAAGCCTAGGGAGGACGAAAATGACCTAATTGATAATCCAATGACACAAACACACCTATTGGATGCACAAGATTGGTTAAAAACCCTAATTGGACAAGAATATGCCTAGGGAGGACGAAAATGACCTAAATATTAATTCAATGACACAAACAAAGTTATTGGATGCACAAGACTGGTTAAAAAACCCTAATTGGACAAGAATAAGCCTAGGGAGGACGAAAATGAACTAATTGATCATCCAATGACACAAACACACCTATTGGATGCACAAGATTGGTTAAAAACCCTAATTGGACAAGAATAAGCCTAGGGAGGACGAAAATGAACTAATTGATCATCCAATGACACAAACACACCTATTGGATGCACAAGATTGGTTAAAAACCCTAATTGGACAAGAATATGCCTAGGGAGGACGAAAATGACCTAAATAATAATTCAATGAAACAAACAAACTTATTGGATGCACAAGATTGGTTAAAAACCCTAATTGGACAAGAATATGCCTAGGGAGGACGAAAATGACCTAAATGTTAATCCAATGACACAAATGAACTTATTGGATGCACAAGATTGGTTAAAAACCCTAATTTGACAAGAATAAGTCTAGGGAGGACGAAAATGACCTAATTGATCATCCAATGACACAAACACACCTATTGGATGCACAAGATTGGTTAAAAACCGTAATTGGACAAGAATAAGCCTAGGGAGGACGAAAATGACCTAATTGATCATCCAATGACACAAACACACCTATTGGATGCACAAGATTGGTTAAAAATCCTAGTTGGACAAGAATATGCCTAGGGAGGACGAAAATGACCTAAATGTTAATCCAATGACACAAATGAACTTATTGGATGCACAAGATTGGTTAAAAACCCTAATTGGACAAGAATAAGCCTAGGGAGGACGAAAAGGACCTAATTGATCATCCAATGACACAAACACACCTATTGGATGCACAAGATTGGTTAAAAACCATAATTGGACAATAATATGCCTAGGGAGGACGAAAATGTCCTAAATATTAATTCAATGACACAAACAAACTTATTGGATGCACAAGATTGGTTAAAAACCCTAATTGGACAAGAATAAACCTAGGGAGGACGAAAATGAATTAATTGATCATCCAATGACACAAACACACCTATTGGATACACAAGATTGGTTAAAAACCCTAATTGGACAAGAATATGCCTAGGGAGGACGAAAATGACCTAAATGTTAATCCAATGACACAAATGAACTTATTGGATGCACAAGATTGGTTAAAAACCCTAATTGGACAAGAATAAGCCTAGGGAGGACGAAAATGACCTAAATGTTAATCCAATGACACAAATGAACTTATTGGATGCACAAGATTGGTTAAAAACCCTAATTGGACAACAATAAGTCTAGGGAGGACGAAAATGACCTAAATGTTAATCCAATGACACAACTCAACTTATTGGATGCACAAGATTGGTTAAAAACCCTAATTGGGCAAGAATAAGACTAGGGAGGACGAAGATGACCTAATTGATCATCCAATGACACAAAAACACCTATTGGATGCACAAGATTGGTTAAAAACCCTAATTGGACAAGAATAAGCCTAAGGAGGACGAAAATGACCTAATTGATCATCCAATGACACAAACACACCTATTGGATGCACAAGATTGGTTAAAAACCCTAATTGGACAAGAATAAGCCTAGGGAGGACGAAAATGACCTAATTGATCATCCAATGACACAAACACACCTATTGGATGCACAAGATTGGTTAAAAACCCTAATTGGACAAGAATAAGCCTAGGGAGGACGAAAATGACCTAATTGATCATCCAATGACACAAACACATCTATTGGAAGCACAAGATTGGTTAGAAACCCTAGTTGGACAAGAATATGCCTAGGGAGGACGAAAATGACCTAATTGATCATCCAATGACACAAATGAACTTATTGGATGCACAAGATTGCTTAAAAACCCTAATTGGACAAAAATAAGCATAGAAAGGACGAAAATGACCTAATTGATCATCCAATGACACAAACACACCTATTGGATGCACAAGATTGGTTAAAAACCCTAATTGGACAAGAATAAGCCTAGGGAGGACGAAAATGACCTAATTGATCATCCAATGACACAAACACACCTATTGGATGCACAAGATTGGTTAAAAACCCTAATTGGACAAGAATAAGCCTAGGGAGGACGAAAATGACCTAATTGATCATCCAATGACACAAACACACCAATTGGATGCACAAGATTGGTTAAAAACCCTAGTTGGACAAGAACATGCCTAGGGAGGACGAAAATGACCAAAATATTAATTCAATGACACAAACAAAGTTATTGGATGCACAAGATTGGTTAAAAACCCTAATTGGACAAGAATAAGCCTAGGGAGGACGAAAATGACCTAATTGATCATCCAATGACACAAACACACCTATTGGATGCACAAGATTGGTTAAAAACCCTAATTGGACAAGAATAAGCCTAGGGAGGACGAAAATGACCTAATTGATCATCCAATGACACAAACGCACCTATTGGATGCACACGATTGGTTAAAAACTCTAATTGCACAAGAATATGCCTAGGGAGGACGAAAATGACCTAATTGATCATCCAATGACACAAACACACCTATTGGATGCACAAGATTGGTTAAAAACCCTAATTGGACAAGAATATGCCTAGGGAGGACGAAAATGAGCTAAATATTAATTCAATGACACAAACAAACTTATCGGATGCACAAGATTGGTTAAAAACCTTAATTGGACAAGAATATGCCTAGGGACGACGAAAATGACCTAATTGATCATCCAATGACACAAACACTCCTATTAGATGCACAAAATTGGTTAAAAACCCTAATTGGACAAGAATAAGCCTAGGGAGGACGAAAATGACCTATTGGATCATCCAATGACACAAACACACCTATTGGATGCACAAGATTGGTTAAAAACCCTAATTGGACAAGAATATGCCTAAGGAGGACGAAAATGACCTAATCGATCATCCAATGACACAAACACACCTATTGGATGCACGTGATTGGTTAAAAACCTTAATTGGACAAAAATAAGTCTAGGGAGGACGAAAATGACCTAATTGATCATCCAATGACACAAACACACCAATTGGATGCACAAGATTGGTTAAAAACCCTAATTGGACAAGAATATGCCTAGGGAGGACGAAAATGACCTAAATATTAATTCAATGACACAAACAAACTTATCGGATGCACACGATTGGTTAAAAACCCTAATTGGACAAGAATAAGCCTAGGGAGGACGAAAATGACCTAATTGATCATCCAATGACACAAACACACCAATTGGATGCACAAGATTGGTTAAAAACCGTAATTGGACAAGAATATGCCTAGGGAGGACGAAAATGACCTAAATATTAATTCAATGACACAACTCAACTTATTGGATGCACAAGATTAGTTAAAAACCCTAATTGGATAAGAATATGCCTAGGGAGGACGATAATGACCTAAATGTTAATCCAATGACACAAATGAACTTATTGGATGCACAAGATTGGTTAAAAACCCTAATTGGACAAGAATAAGCCTAGGGAGGACGAAAATAACCTAATTGATCATCCAATGACACAAACACACATATTGGATGCACAAGATTGGTTAAAAACCCTAATTGGACAAGAATATGCCTAGGGAGGACGAAAATGACCTAAATGTAAATCGAATGACACAAACGAACTTATGGGATGCACAAGATTGGTTAAAAATCCTAATTGGACAAGAATAAGCCTAGGGAGGACGAAAATGACCTAAATGCTAATCCAATGACACAACTCAACTTATTGGATGCACAAGATTGGTTAAAAACCCTAATTGGGCAACAATAAGCCTGGGGAGGACGAAAATGACCTAATTGATCATCCAATGACACAAACACACCTATTGGATGCACAAGATTGGTTAAAAACCCTAATTGGACAAGAATAAGCCTAGGGAGGACGAAAATGACCTAATTGATCATCCAATGACACAAACACACCTATTGGATGCACAAGATTGGTTAAAAACCCTAATTGGACAAGAATAAGCCTAGGGAGGACGAAAATGACCTAATTGATCATCCAATGACACAAACACATCTATTGGAAGCACAAGATTGGTTAGAAACCCTAGTTGGACAAGAATATGCCTAGGGAGGACGAAAATGACCTAATTGATCATCCAATGACACAAATGAACTTATTGGATGCACAAGATTGCTTAAAAACCCTAATTGGACAAAAATAAGCATAGAAAGGACGAAAATGACCTAATTGATCATCCAATGACACAAACACACCTATTGGATGCACAAGATTGGTTAAAAACCCTAATTGGACAAGAATAAGCCTAGGGAGGACGAAAATGACCTAATTGATCATCCAATGACACAAACACACCTATTGGATGCACAAGATTGGTTAAAAACCCTAATTGGACAAGAATAAGCCTAGGGAGGACGAAAATGACCTAATTGATCATCCAATGACACAAACACACCTATTGGATGCACAAGATTGGTTAAAAACCCTAATTGGACAAGAATAAGCCTAGGGAGGACGAAAATGACCTAATTGATCATCCAATGACACAAACACACCTATTGGATGCACAAGATTGGTTTAAAACCCTAGTTGATCAAGAATATGCCTAGGAAGGACGAAAATGACCTAATTGATCATCCAATGACACAAATGAACTTATTGGATGCACAAGATTGGTTAAAAACCCTAATTGGACAAGAATAAGCCTAGGGAGGACGAAAATGACCTAATTGATCATCCAATGACACAAACACACCTATTGGATGCACAAGATTGGTTAAAAACCCTAATTGGACAAGAATAAGCCTAGGGAGGACGAAAATGACCTAATTGATCATCCAATGACACAAACACGCTTATTGGATGCACAAGATTGGTTAAAAACCCTAACTGGACAAGAATATGCCTAGGGAGGACGAAAATGACCTAATTGATCATCCAATGACACAAACACACCTATTGGATGCACAAGATTGGTTAAAAACCCTAATTGGACAAGAATAAGCCTAGGGAGGACGAAAATGACCTAATTGATCATCCAATGACACAACCACATCTATTGGATACACAAGATTGGTTAAAAACCCTAATTGGACAAGAATATGCCTAAGGAGGACGAAAATGACCTAATTGATCATCCAATGACACAAACACACCTATTGGATGCACAAGATTGGTTAAAAACCCTAATTGGACAAGAATAAGCCTAGGGAGGACGAAAATGACCTAATTGATCATCCAATGACACAAATGAACTTATTGGAAGCACAACTTTGGTTAAAAACCCTAATTGGACAAGAATAAGCCTAGGGAGGACGAAAATGACCTAATTGATCATCCAATGACACAAACACACCTATTGGATGCACAAGATTGGTTAAAAACCCTAATTGGACAAGAATAAGACTAGGGAGAACGAAAATGACCTAAATGTTAATCCAATGACACAACTCAACTTATTGGATGCACAAGATTGGTTAAAAACCCTAATTGGACAAGAATAAGCCTAGGGAGGACGAAAATGACCTAATTGATCATCCAATGACACAAACACACCTATTGGATGCACAAGATTGGTTAAAAACCCTAATTGGACAACAATATGCCTAAAGAGGACGAAAATGACCTAAATATTAATTCAATGACACAAACAAACTTATCGGATGCACAAGATTGGTTAAAAATCCTAATTGGACAAGAATAAGCCTAGGGAGGACGAAAATGACCTAATTGATCATCCAATGACACAAACACACCTATTGGATGCACAAGATTGGTTAAAAACCCTAATTGGACAAGAATAAGCCTAGGGAGGACGAAAATGACCTAATTGATCATCCAATGACACCAACACACCTATTGGATGCACAAGATTGGTTAAAAACTCTAATTGGACCAGAATAAGCCTAGGGAGGACGAAAATGACCTAATTGATCATCCAATGACACAAACACACCTATTGGATGCACAAGATTGGTTAAAAACCCTAATTGGACAAGAATAAGCCTAGGGAGGACGAAAATGACCTAATTGACATCCAATGACACAAACACACCTATTGGATGCACAAGATTGGTTAAAAACCCTAATTGGACAAGAATATGCCTAGGGAGGACGAAAATGACCTAAATATTAATTCAATGACACAAACAAAGTTATTGGATGCACAAGATTGGTTAAAAACCCTAATTGGACAAGAATAAGCCTAGGGAGGACGAAAATGACCTAATTGATCATCCAATGACACAAACACACCTATTGGATGCACAAGATTGGTTAAAAACCCTAATTGGACAAGAATATGCCTAGGGAAGACGAAAATGACCTAAATGTTAATCCAATGACACAAATGAACTTATTGGATGCACGAGATTGGTTAAAAACCCTAATTGGACAAGAATAAGCCAAGGAAGGACTAAAATGACCTAATTGATCATCCAATGACACAAACACACCTATTGGATGCAAAAGATTGGTTAAAAACCCTAATTGGACAAGAATATGCCTAGGGAGGACGAAAATGACCTAAATATTAATTCAATGACACAAACAAAGTTATTGGATGCACAAGATTGGTTAAAAACCCTAATTGGACAAGAATAAGCCTAGGGAGGACGAAAATGACCTAATTGATCATCCAATGACACAAACACACCTATTGGATGCAAAAGATTGGTTAAAAACCCTAATGGGACAAGATGATGCCTAGGGAGGACGAAAATGACCTAAATATTAATTCAATGACACAAACAAACTTATTGGATGCACAAGATTGGTTAAAAACACTAATTGGACAACAATAATCCTAGGGAGAATGAAAATGACCTAAATGTTAATCCAATGACACAACTCAACTTATTGGATGCACAAGATTGGTTAAAAACCCTAATTGGACAAGAATAAGCCTAGGGAGGACGAAAATGACCTAATTGATCATCCAATGACACAAACACACCTATTGGATGCACAAGATTGGTTAAAAACCCTAATTGGATAAGAATATGCCTAGGGAGGACGAAAATGATATAATTGATCATCCAATGACACAAACACACCTATGGGATGCACAAGATTGGTTAAAAACCCTAATTGGACAAGAATATGCCTAGGGAGGACGAATATGACCTAAATGTGAATCCAATGACTCAAATGAACTTATTGGATGCACAAGATTGGTTAAAAACCCTAATTGGACAAGAATAAGCCTAGGGAGAATGAAAATGACCTAAATGTTAATCCAATGACACAACTCAACTTATTGGATGCACAAGATTGGTTAAAAACCCTAATTGGAAAAGAATAAGCCTAGGGAGGACGAAAATGACCTAATTGGTCATCCAATGACACAAACACACCTATTGGATGCACAAGATTGGTTAAAAACCCTAATTGGACATGAATATGCCTAGGGAGGACGAAAATGACCTAATTGATCATCCAATGACACAAACACACCTATTGGATGCACAAGATTGGTTAAAAACCCTAATTGGACAAGAATATGCCTAGGGAGGACGAAAATGACCTAAATATTAATTCAATGACACAAACAAACTTATCGGATGCACAATACTGGTTAAAAACCCTAATTGGACAAGAATAAGCCTAGGGAGGACGAAAATGACCTAATTGATCATCCAATGACACAAACACACCTATTGGATGCACAAGATTGGTTAAAAACCCTAATTGGACAAGAATAAGCCTAGGGAGGACGAAAATGACCTAATTGATCATCCAATGACACAAACACACCAATTGGATGCACAAGATTGGTTAAAAACCGTAATTGGACAAGAATATGCCTAGGGAGGACGAAAATGACCTAAATATTAATTCAATGACACAACTCAACTTATTGGATGCACAAGATTAGTTAAAAACCCTAATTGGATAAGAATATGCCTAGGGAGGACGATAATGACCTAAATGTTAATCCAATGACACAAATGAACTTATTGGATGCACAAGATTGGTTAAAAACCCTAATTGGACAAGAATAAGCCTAGGGAGGACGAAAATAACCTAATTGATCATCCAATGACACAAACACACCTATTGGATGCACAAGATTGGTTAAAAACCCTAATTGGACAAGAATAAGCCTACGGAGAACGAAAATGACCTAATTGATCATCCATTGCCACAAACACACCTAATAGATGCACAAGATTGGTTAAAAACCCTAATTGGACAAGAATATGCCTAGGGAGGACGAAAATGACCTAATTGGTCATCCAATGACGCAATCACACCTATTGGATGCACAAGATTGGTTAAAAACCCTAATTGGACAAGAATAAGCCTAGGGAGGACGAAAATGACCTAAATGTTAATCCAATGACCCAAATGAACTTATTGGATGCACAAGATTGGTTAAAAACCCTAATTGGATAAGAATAAGCCTAGGAAGGATGGAAATGACCTAAATGTTAATCCAATGACACAACTCAACTTATTGGATGCACAAGATTGGTTAAAAACCCTAATTGGACAAGAATAAGCCTATGGAGGACGAAAATGACCTAATTGATCATCCAATGACACAAACACACCTATTGGATGCACAAGATTGGTTAAAACCCCTAATTGGACAAGAGTATGCCTAGGGAGGAAGAAAATGACCTAAATGTTAATCCAATGACACAAATTAACTTATTGGATGCACAAGATTGGTTAAAAACCCTAATTGGATAAGAATAAGCCTAGGAAGGATGGAAATGACCTAAATGTTAATCCAATGACACAACTCAACTTATTGGATGCACAAGATTGGTTAAAAACCCTAATTGGACAAGAATAAGCCTATGGAGGACGAAAATGACCTAATTGATCATCCAATGACACAAACACACCTATTGGATGCACAAGATTGGTTAAAAACCCTAATTGGACAAGAATAAGCCTAGGGAGGACGAAAATGACCTAAACGTTAATCCAATGACACAACTCAACTTATTGGATGCACAAGATAGGTTAAAAACCCTAATTGGACAAGAATAAGCCTAGGGAGTACGAAAATGACCTAATTGATCATCCAATGACACAAACACACCTATTGGATGCACAAGATTGGTTAAAAACCCTAATTGGACAAGAATATGCCTAGGGAGGACGAAAATGACCTAAATATTAATTCAATGACACAAACAAACTTATCGGATGCACAAGATTGGTTAAAAACCCTAATTGGAGAAGAATCAGCCTAGGGATGACGAAAAAGACCTAATTGATCATCCTATGACACAAACACACCTATTAGATGCACAAGATTGGTTAAAAACCCTAACTGGACAAGAATAAGCCTAGGGAGGACGAAAATGACCTAATTGATCATCCAATGACACAAACACACCTATTGGATGCACAAGATTGGTCTAAAACTCTAATTGGACAAGAATATGCCTACGGAGGACGAAAATGACCTAAATGTTAATCCAATGACACAAATGAACTTATTGGATGCACAAGATTGGTTAAAAACCCTAATCGGACAAAATAAGCCTAGGGAGGACGAAAATGACCTAAATGTTAATCCAATGACACAACTCAACTTATTGGATGCACAAGATTGGTTAAAAACCCTAATTGGACAAGAATAAGCCTATGGAGGACGAAAATGACCTAATTGATCATCCAATGACACAAACACACCTATTGGATGCACAAGATTGGTTAAAAACCCTAATTGGACAAGAATAAGCCTAGGGAGGACGAAAATGACCTAATTGATCATCCAATGACACAAACACACCTATTGGATGCACAAGATTGGTTAAAAACTCTAATTGGACAAGAATAAGCCTAGGGAGGACGAAAATAACCTAATTGATCATCCAATGACACAAACACACCTATTGGATGCACAAGATCGGTTAAAAACTCTAATTGGACAAGAATAAGCCTAGGGAGGACGAAAATGATCTAATTGATCATCCAATGACACAAATGAACTTATTGGATGCACAAGATTGGTTAAAAACCCTAATTGGACAAGAATAAGCCTAGGGAGGACGAAAATGACCTAATTGATCATCCAATGACACAAACACACCTATTGCGTGCACAAGATTGGTTAAAAACCCTAATTGGACAAGAATATGCCTAGGGAGGACGAAAATGACCTAAATGTTAATCCAATGACACAAATGAACTTATTGGATGCACAAGATTGGTTAAAAACCCTAATTGGACAAGAATAAGCCTAGGGAGGACGAAAATGACCTAATTGATCATCCAATGACACAAACACACCTATTGGATGCACAAGATTGGTTAAAAACCCTAATTGGACAAGAATAAGCCTAGGGAGGACGAAAATGACCTAATTGATCATCCATTGACACAAACACACCAATTGGATGCACAAGATTCGTTAAAAACCCTAATTGGACAAGAATATGCCTAGGGAGGACGAAAATGACCTAATTGATCATCCAATAACTCAAACACACCTATTGGATGCACAAGATTGGTTAAAAAGCCTAATTGGACAAGAATATGCCTAGGGAGGACGAAAATGACCTAAATGTTAATCCAATGACACAAATGAACTTATTGGATGCACAAGATTGGTTAAAAACCCTAATTGGACAAGAATAAGCCTAGGGAGGACGAAAATGACCTAAATGTTAATCCATTGAAACAACTCAATTTATTGGATGCACAAGATTGGTTAAAAACCCTAATTGGACAAGAATAAGCCTAGGGAGGACGAAAATGACCTAATTGATCATCCAATGACACAAACACACCTATTGGATGCACAAGATTGGTTAAAAACCCTAATTGGACAAGAATAAGCCTAGGGAGGACGAAAATGACCTAATTGATCATCCAATGAAACAAACACACCTATTGGATGCACAAGATTGGTTAAAAACCCTTATTGGACAAGAATAAGCCTAGGGAGGACGAAAATGACCTAATTGATCATCCAATGACACAAACACACCTATTGGATGCACAAGATTGGTTAAAAACCCTAATTGGACAAGAATAAGCCTAGGGAGGACGAAAATGACCTAATTGATCATCCATTGACACAAACACACCTATTGAATGCACAAGATTGGTTAAAAACCCTAATTGGACAAGAATAAGCCTAGGGAGGACGAAAATGACCTAATTGATCATCCAATGACACAAACACACCTATTGGATGCACAAGATTGGTTAAAAACCCTAATTGGACAAGAATAAGCCTAGGGAGGACGAAAATGACCTAATTGATCATCCAATGACACAAACACACCTATTGGATGCACAAGATTGGTTAAAAACCCTAATTGGACAAGAATAAGCCTAGGGAGGACGAAAATGACCTAATTGATCATCCAACGACACAAACACACCTAATTGATGCACAAGATTGGTTAAAAACCCTAATTGGACAAGAATATGCCTAGGGAGGACGAAAATGACCTAAATATTAATTCAATGACACAAACAAAGTTATTGGATGCACAAGACTGGTTAAAAACCCTAATTGGACAAGAATAAGCCTAGGGAGGACGAAAATGAACTAATTGATCATCCAATGACACAAACACACCTATTGGATGCACAAGATTGGTTAAAAACCCTAATTGGACAAGAATAAGCCTAGGGAGGACGAAAATGACCTAATTGATCATCCAACGACACAAACACACCTATTGGATGCACAAGATTTGTTAAAAACCCAAATTGGACAAGAATATGCCTAGGGAGGACGAAAATGACCTAATTGATCATCCAATGACACAAACACACCTATTGGATGCACAAGATTGGTTAAAAACCCTAATTGGACAAGAATATGCCTTGGGAGGACGAAAATGACCTGAATATTAATTCAATGACACAAACAAACTTATTGGATTCACAAGATTGGTTAAAAACCGTAATTGGACAAGAATAAGCCTAGGGAGGACGAAAATGACCTAATTGATCATCCAATGACACAAACACACCTATTGGATGCACAAGATTGGTTAAAAACCCTAATTGGACAAGAATAAGCCTAGGGAGGACGAAAATGACCTAATTGATCATCCAATGACACAAACACACCTATTGGATGCACAAGATTGGTTAAAAACCCTAATTGGACAAGAATATGCCTAGGGAGGACGAAAATGACCTAATTGATCATCCAATGACACAAACACACCTATTGGATGCAGAAGATTGGTTAAAAACCCTAATTGGACAATAATATGCGTAGGGAGGACGAAAATGACCTAAATATTAATTCAATGACACAAACAAACTTATTGGATTCACAAGATTGGTTAAAAACCCTAATTGGGCAAGAATAGGCCTAGGGAGGACGAAAATGACCTAATTGATCATCCAATGACACAAACACACCTATTGGATGCACAAGATTGGTTAAAAACCCTAATTGGACAAGAATAAGCCTAGGGAGGACGAAAATGACCTAATTGATCATCCAATGACACAAACACACCTATTGGATGCACAAGATTGGTTAAAAACCCTAATTGGACAAGAATATGCCTAGGGAGGACGAAAATGACCTAATTGATCATCCAAAGACTCAAACACACCTATTGGATGCACAAGATTGGTTAAAAACCCTAATTGGACAAGAATAAGCCTAGGGAGGATGAAAATAACCTAATTGATCATCCAATGACACAAACACACCTATTGGATGCACAAGATTGGTTAAAAATCCTAATTGGACAAGAATATGCCTAGGGAGGACGAAAATGACCTAAATGTTAATCCAATGACACAAATGAACTTATTGGATGCACAAGATTGGTTAAAAACCCTAATTGGACAAGAGTAAACATAGGGAGGATAAAAATGACCTAAATTTTAATCCAATGACACAACTCAACTTATTGGATGCACAAGATTGGTTAAAAACCCTAATTGGACAAGAATAAGCCTATGGAGGACGAAAATGACCTAATTGATCATCCAATGACACAAACACACCTATTGGATGCACAAGATTGGTTAAAAACCCGAATTGGACAAGAATAAGCCTAGGGAGGACGAAAATGACCTAAATGTTAATCCAATGACACAACTCAACTTATTGGATGCACAAGATTGGTTAAAAACCCTAATTGGACAAGAATAAGCCTAGGGAGTACGAAAATGACCTAATTGATCATCCAATGACACAAACACACCTATTGGATGCACAAGATTGGTTAAAAACCCTAATTGGACAAGAATATGCCTAGGGAGGACGAAAATGACCGAAATATTAATTCAATGACACACACAAACTTATCGGATGCACAAGATTGGTTAAAAACCTTAATTGGACAAGAATAAGCCTAGGGACGACGAAAATGACCTAATTGATCATCCAATGACACAAACACACCTATTTGATGCACAAGATTGGTTAAAAACCCTAATTGGACAAGAATATGCCTAGGGAGGACGAAAATGACCTAAATGTTAATCCAATGACACAAATGAACTTATTGGATGCACAAGATTGGTTAAAAACCCTAATTGGATAAGAATAAGCCTAGGAAGGATGGAAATGACCTAAATGTTAATCCAATGACACAACTCAACTTATTGGATGCACAAGATTGGTTAAAAACCATAATTGGACAAGAATAAGCCTATGGAGGACGAAAATGACCTAATTGATCATCCAATGACACAAACACACCTATTGGATGCACAAGATTGGTTAAAAACCCGAATTGGACAAGAATAAGCCTAGGGAGGACGAAAATGACCTAAATGTTAATCCAATGACACAACTCAACTTATTGGATGCACAAGATTGGTTAAAAACCCTAATTGGACAAGAATAAGCCTAGGGACGACGAAAATGACCTAATTGATCTTCCAATGACACAAACACACCTATTGGATGCACAAGATTGGTTAAAAACCCTAATTGGACAAGAATAAGCCTAGGGAGGACGAAAATGACCTAATTGATCATCCAATGACACAAACACACCTATTGGATGCACAAGATTGGTTAAAAACCCTAATTGGACAAGAATAAGCCTAGGGAGGACGAAAATGACCTAATTGATCATCCAATGACACAAACACACCTATGGATGCACATGATTGGTTAAAAACCCTAGTTGGACAAAAATATGCCTAGGGAGGACGAAAATGACCTAATTGATCATCCAATGACACAAATGAACTTATTGGATGCACAAGATTTGTTAAAAACCCTAATTGGACAAGAATAAGCCTAGGGAGGACGAAAATGACCTAA
Source organism: Cicer pinnatifidum (assembly GCA_037974775.1). Lineage (NCBI taxonomy): Eukaryota > Viridiplantae > Streptophyta > Magnoliopsida > Fabales > Fabaceae > Cicer > Cicer pinnatifidum. The sequence goes on along the minus strand of JBBPBR010001257.1, from coordinate 26,023 downwards.
TTGATCATCCAATTATACAAACACACCTATTGGATGCACAAGATTGGTAAAAAACCCTAATTGGACAAGAATAAGCCTAGGGAGGACGAAAATGACCTAATTGATCATCCAAGGACACAAACACACCTATTGGATGCACAAGATTGGTTAAAAACCCTAATTGGACAAGAATAAGCCTAGGGAGGACGAAAATGACATAATTGATCATCCAATGACACAAACACACCTATTGGATGCACAAGATTGGTTAAAAACCCTAATTGGACAAGAATAAGCCTTGGGAGGACGAAAATGACCTAAATATTAATTCAATGACACAAACAAAGTTATTGGATGCACAGGATTGGTTAAAAACCCTAATTGGACAAGAATAAGCCTAGGGAGGACGAAAATGACCTAATTGATCATCCAATGACACAAACACACCTATTGGATGCACAAGATTGGTTAAAAACCCTAATTGGACAAGAATAAGCCTAGGGAGGACGAAAATGACCTAATTGATCATCCAATGACACAAACACACCTATTGGATGCACAAGATTGGTTAAAAACCCTAATTGGACAAGAATAAGCCTAGGGAGGACGAAAATGACCTAATTGATCATCCAATGACACAAACACACCTATTGGATGCACAAGATTGGTTTAAAACCCTAGTTGATCAAGAATATGCCTAGGAAGGACGAAAATGACCTAATTGATCATCCAATGACACAAATGAACTTATTGGATGCACAAGATTGGTTAAAAACCCTAATTGGACAAGAATAAGCCTAGGGAGGACGAAAATGACCTAATTGATCATCCAATGACACAAACACACCTATTGGATGCACAAGATTGGTTAAAAACCCTAATTGGACAAGAATAAGCCTAGGGAGGACGAAAATGACCTAATTGATCATCCAATGACACAAACACACCTATTGGATGCACAAGATTGGTTAAAAACCCTAATTGGACAAGAATAAGCCTAGGGAGGACGAAAATGACCTAATTGATCATCCAATGACACAAACACATCTATTGGAAGCACAAGATTGGTTAGAAACCCTAGTTGGACAAGAATATGCCTAGGGAGGACGAAAATGACCTAATTGATCATCCAATGACACAAATGAACTTATTGGATGCACAAGATTGCTTAAAAACCCTAATTGGACAAAAATAAGCATAGAAAGGACGAAAATGACCTAATTGATCATCCAATGACACAAACACACCTATTGGATGCACAAGATTGGTTAAAAACCCTAATTGGACAAGAATAAGCCTAGGGAGGACGAAAATGACCTAATTGATCATCCAATGACACAAACACACCTATTGGATGCACAAGATTGGTTAAAAACCCTAATTGGACAAGAATAAGCCTAGGGAGGACGAAAATGACCTAATTGATCATCCAATGACACAAACACACCTATTGGATGCACAAGATTGGTTAAAAACCCTAATTGGACAAGAATAAGCCTAGGGAGGACGAAAATGACCTAATTGATCATCCAATGACACAAACACACCTATTGGATGCACAAGATTGGATAACAACCCTAATTGGACAAGAATAAGCCTAGGGAGGACGAAAATGACCTAATTGATCATCCAATGACACAAACACACCTATTGGATGCACAAGATTGGTTAAAAACCCTAATTGGACAAGAATATGCCTAGGGAGGAGGAAAATGACCTAAAAATTAATTCAATGACACAAACAAAGTTATTGGATGCACAAGATTGGTTAAAAACCCTAATTGGACAAGAATAAGCCTAGGGAGGACGAAAATGACCTAATTGATCATCCAATGACACAAACACACCTATTGGATGCACAAGATTGGTTAAAAACCCTAATTGGACAAGAATCAGCCTAGGGAGGATGAAAATGACCTAATTGATCATCCAATGACACAAACACACCTATTTGATGCACAATATTGGTTAAAAACCCTAATTGGACAAGAATATGCCTAGGGAGGACGAAAATGACCTAAATGTTAATCCAATGACACAAATGAACTTATTGGATGCACAAGATTGGTTAAAAACCCTAATTGGACAAGAATAAGCCTAGGGAGGACGAAAATGACCTAAATGTTAATCCATTGAAACAACTCAATTTATTGGATGCACAAGATTGGTTAAAAACCCTAATTGGACAAGAATAAGCCTAGGGAGGACGAAAATGACCTAATTGATCATCCAATGACACAAACACACCTATTGGATGCACAAGATTGGTTAAAAACCCTAATTTAACAAGAATAAGCCTAGGGAGGACGAAAATGACCTAATTGATCATCCAACGACACAAACATAACAATTGGATGCACAAGATTCGTTAAAAACCCTAATTGGACAAGAATATGCCTAGGGAGGACGAAAATGACCTAATTGATCATCCAATGACTCAAACACACCTATTGGATGCACAAGATTGGTTAAAAACCCTAATTGGACAAGAATATGCCTAGGGAGGACGAAAATGACCTAATTGATCATCGAATGACACAAATGACCTTATTGGATGCACAAGATTAGTTAAAAACCCTAATTGGACAAGAATAAGCCTAGGGAGGAAGAAAATAACCTAATTGATCATCCAATGACACAAACACACCTATTGGATGCACAAGATTGGTTAAAAACCCTAATTGGACAAGAATATGCCTAGGGAGGACGAAAATGACCTAAATATTAATTCAATGAAACAGACAAACTTATTGGATGCACAAGATTGGTTAAAAACCCTAATTGGACAAGACTATGCCTAGGGAGGACGAAAATGACCTAATTGATCATCCAATGACACAAACACACCTATTGGATGCACAAGATTGGTTAAAAACCCTAATTGGACAAGAATAAGCCTAGGGAGGACGAAAATGACCTAATTGATCATCCAATGACACAAATAAACCTATTGGATGCACAAGATTGGTTAAAAACCCTAATTGGACAAGAATATGCCTAGGGAGGACGAAAATGACCTAAATGTTAATCCAATGACACAAATGAACTTATTGGATGCACAAGATTGGTTAAAAACCCTAATTGGACAAGAATAAGCCTAGGGAGGACGAAAATGACCTTAATGTTAATCCATTGACACAAATGAACTTATTGGATGCCCAAGATTAGTTAAAAACCCTAATTGGACAAGAATAAGCTTAGGGAGGACGAAAATGACCTAATTGATCATCCAATGACACAAACACACCTATTGGATGCACAAGATTGGTTAAAAACCCTAATTGGACAAGAATAAGCCTAGGGAGGACGAAAATGACCTAATTGATCATCCAATGACACAAACACACCTATTGGATGCACAAGATTGGTTAAAAACCCTAATTGGACAAGAATATGCCTAGGGAGGACGAAAATGACCTAATTGATCATCCAATGACACTAACGAACTTATTGGATGCACAAGATTGGTTAAAAACCCTAATTGGACAAGAATAAGCCTAGGGAGGACGAAAATGACCTAATTGATCATCCAATGACACTAATGAACTTATTGGATGCACAAGATTGGTTAAAAATCCTAATTGGACAAGAATAAGCCTAGGGAGGACGAAAATGACCTAATTGATCATCCAATGATACAAACACACCTATTGGATGCACAAGATTGGTTAAAAACCCTAGTTGGACAAGAACATGCCTAGGGAGGACGAAAATGACCTAATTGATCATCCAATGACACAAATGAACTGATTGGATGCACAAGATTGGTTAAGAACCCTAATTGTACAAGAATAAGCCTTGGGAGGACGAAAATGACCTAATTGATCATCCAATGACACAAACACACCTATTGGATGCACAAGATTGGTTAAAAACCCTAATTGGACAAGAATAAGCCTAGGGAGGACGAAAATGACCTAATTGATCATCCAATGACACAAACACACCTATTGGATGCACAAGATTCGTTAAAAACCCTAATTGGACAAGAATATGCCTAGGGAGGACGAAAATGACCTAAATATTAATTCAAGGACACAAACAAAGTTATTGGATGCACAAGATTGGTTAAAAACCCTAATTGGACAAGAATAACCCTAGGGAGGACGAAAATGACGTAAATGTTAATCCAATGACACAACTCAACTTATTGGATGCACAAGATTGGTTAAAAACCCTAATTGGACAAGAATAAGCCTAGGGAGTACGAAAATGACCTAATTGATCATCCAATGACACAAACACACCTATTGGATGCACAAGATTGGTTAAAAACCCTAATTGGACAAGAATATGCCTAGGAAGGACGAAAATGACCTAAATATTAATTCAATAACACAAACAAACTTATCGGATGCACAAGATTGGTTAAAAACCCTAATCGGACAAAATAAGCCTAGGGAGGACGAAAATGACCTAAATGTTAATCCAATGACACAACTCAACTTATTGGATGCACAAGATTGGTTAAAAAACCTAATTGGACAAGAATAAGCATAGGGACGACGAAAATGACCTAATTGATCATCCAATGACACAAACACACCTATTAGATGCACAAGATTGGTTAAAAACCCTAATTGGACAAGAATAAGCCTAGGGAGGACGAAAATGACCTAATTGATCATCCAATGACACAAACACACCTGTTGGATGCACAAGATTGGTCTAAAACTCTAATTGGACAAGAATATGCCTAGGGAGGAAGAAAATGACCTAAATGTTAATCCAATGACACAAATGAACTTATTGGATGCACAAGATTGATTAAAAACCCTAATCGGACAAAATAAGCCTAGGGAGGACGAAAATGACCTAAATGTTAATCCAATGACACAACTCAACTTATTGGATGCACAAGATTTGTTAAAAACCCTAATTGGACAAGAATAAGCCTAGGGAGGACGAAAATGACCTAATTGATCATCCAATGACACAAACACACCTATTGGATGCACAAGATTGGTTAAAAACCCTAATTGGACAAGAATAAGCCTAGGGAGGACGAAAATGACCTAATTGATCATCCAATGACACAAACACACCTATTGGATGCACAAGATTGGTTAAAAACCCTAATTGGACAAGAATAAGCCTAGGGAGGACGAAAATGACCTAATTGATCATCCAATGACACAAACACATCTATTGGATGCACAAAATTGGTTTAAAACCCAAGTTGGACAAGAATATGCCTAGGGAGGACGAAAATTACCTAATTGATCATCCAATGATACAAATGAACTTATTGGATGCACATGATTTGGTAAAAACCCGAATTGGACAAGAATAAGCCTAGGAAGGACGAAAATGACCTAATTGATCATCCAATGACACAAACACACCTATTGGATGCACAAGATTGGTTAAAAACCCTAATTGGACAAGAATATGCTTATGGAGGACGAAAATGACCTAAATTGATCATCCAATGACACAAACACACCTATCGGATGCACAAGATTGGTTAAAAACCCTAATTGGACAAGAATATGCCTAGGGAGGACGAAAATGACCTAAATTGATCATCCAATGACACAAACACACCTATTGGATGCACAAGATTGGTTAAAAACCCTAATTGGACAAGAATATGCCTAGGGAGGACGAAAATGACCAAATTGATCATCCAATGACACAAACACACCTATTGGATGCACAAGATTGGTTAAAAACCCTAATTGGACAAGAATAAGCATAGGGAGGACGAAAATGACCTAATTGATCATCCAATGACACAAACACACCTATTGGATGCACAAGATTGGTTAAAAACCCTAATTGGACAAGAATAAGCCTAGGGAGGACGAAAATGACCTAATTGATCATCCAATGACACAAACACACCTATTGGATGCACAAGATTGGTTAAAAACCCTAATTGGACAAGAATAAGCCTAGGGAGGACGAAAATGACCTAATTGATCATCCAATGACACAAACACATCTATTGGAAGCACAAGATTGGTTAGAAACCCTAGTTGGACAAGAATATGCCTAGGGAGGACGAAAATGACCTAATTGATCATCCAATGACACAAATGAACTTATTGGATGCACAAGATTGCTTAAAAACCCTAATTGGACAAAAATAAGCATAGAAAGGACGAAAATGACCTAATTGATCATCCAATGACACAAACACACCTATTGGATGCACAAGATTGGTTAAAAACCCTAATTGGACAAGAATAAGCCTAGGGAGGACGAAAATGACCTAATTGATCATCCAATGACACAAACACACCTATTGGATGCACAAGATTGGTTAAAAACCCTAATTGGACAAGAATAAGCCTAGGGAGGACGAAAATGACCTAATTGATCATCCAATGACACAAACACACCTATTGGATGCACAAGATTGGTTAAAAACCCTAATTGGACAAGAATAAGCCTAGGGAGGACGAAAATGACCTAATTGATCATCCAATGACACAAACACACCTATTGGATGCACAAGATTGGTTTAAAACCCTAGTTGATCAAGAATATGCCTAGGAAGGACGAAAATGACCTAATTGATCATCCAATGACACAAATGAACTTATTGGATGCACAAGATTGGTTAAAAACCCTAATTGGACAAGAATAAGCCTAGGGAGGACGAAAATGACCTAATTGATCATCCAATGACACAAACACACCTATTGGATGCACAAGATTGGTTAAAAACCCTAATTGGACAAGAATAAGCCTAGGGAGGACGAAAATGACCTAATTGATCATCCAATGACACAAACACGCTTATTGGATGCACAAGATTGGTTAAAAACCCTAACTGGACAAGAATATGCCTAGGGAGGACGAAAATGACCTAATTGATCATCCAATGACACAAACACACCTATTGGATGCACAAGATTGGTTAAAAACCCTAATTGGACAAGAATAAGCCTAGGGAGGACGAAAATGACCTAATTGATCATCCAATGACACAACCACATCTATTGGATACACAAGATTGGTTAAAAACCCTAATTGGACAAGAATATGCCTAAGGAGGACGAAAATGACCTAATTGATCATCCAATGACACAAACACACCTATTGGATGCACAAGATTGGTTAAAAACCCTAATTGGACAAGAATAAGCCTAGGGAGGACGAAAATGACCTAATTGATCATCCAATGACACAAACGAACGTATTGGATGCACAAGATTGGTTAAAAACCCTAATTGGACAAGAATAAGCCTAGGGAGGACGAAAATGACCTAATTGATCATCCAATGACACAAACACACCTATTGGATGCACAAGATTGGTTAAAAACCCTAATTGGACAAGAATATGCCTAGGGAGGACGAAAATGACCTAAATAACAATTCAATGACACAAACAAACTTATCGGATGCACAAGATTGGTTAAAAACCCTAATTGGACAAGAATAAGCCTAGGGACGACGAAAATGACCTAATTGATCATCCAATGACACAAACACACCTATTGGATGCACAAGATTGGTTAAAAACCCTAATTGGACAAGAATAAGCCTAGGGAGGACGAAAATGACCTAATTGATCATCCAATGACACAAACACACCTATTGGATGCACAAGATTGGTTAAAAACCCTAATTGGACAAGAATATGCCTAGGGAGGACGAAAATGACCTAAATGTAATCCAATGACACAAATGATCTTATTGGATGCACAAGATTGGTTAAAAACCCTAATTGGACAAGAATAAGCCTAGGGAGGACGAAAATGACCTAAATGTTAATCCAATGACACAACTCAACTTATTGGATGCACAAGATTGGTTAAAAACCCTAATTGGACAAGAATAAGCCTAGGGAGGACGAAAATGACCAAATTGTTCATCCAATGACAAAAACACACCAATTGGATGCACAAGATTCGTTAAAAACCCTAATTGGACAAGAATATGCCTAGGGAGGACGAAAATGACCTAATTGATCATCCAATGACTCAAACACACCTATTGGATGCACAAGATTGGTTAAAAATCCTAATTGGACAAGAATATGTCTAGGGAGGACGAAAATGACCTAATTGATCATCCATTGCCACAAACACACCTAATGGATGCACAAGATTGGTTAAAAACCCTAATTGGACAAGAATATGCCTAGGGAGGACGAAAATGACCTAATTGGTCATCCAATGACACAAACACACCTATTGGATGCACAAGATTGGTTAAAAACCCTAATTGGACAAGAATAAGCCTAGGGAGGACGAAAATAACCTAATTGATCATCCAATGACACAAACACACCTATTGGATGCACAAGATTGGTTAAAAACCCTAATTGGACAAGAATTAGCCTAGGGAGGACGAAAATGACCTAATTGATCATCCAATGACACAAACACACCTATTGGAAGCACAAGATTGGTTAAAAAGCCTAATTGGACAAGAATATGCCTAGGGAGGACGAAAATGACCTAAATAATAATTCAATGACAAAAACAAACTTATTTGATGCACAAGATTGGTTAAAAACCCTAATTGGACAAGAATAAGCCTAGGGAGGACGAAAATGACCTAATTGATCATCCAATGACACAAACACACCTATTGGATGCACAAGATTGGTTAAAAACCCTAATTGGACAAGAATAAGCCTAGGGAGGACGAAAATGACCTAATTGATCATCCAATGACACAAACACACCTATTGGATGCACAAGATTGGTTAAAAACCCTAGTTAGACAAGAATATGCCTAGGGAGGACGAAAATGACCTAATTGATCACCCAATGACACAAATGAACTTATTGGATGCACAAGATTGGTTAAAAACCCTAATTGGACAAGAATAAGCCTAGGGAGGACGAAAATGACCTAATTGATCATCCAATGACACAAACACACCTATTGGATGCACAAGATTGGTTAAAAACCCTAATTGGACAAGAATATGCCTAGGGAGGACGAAAATGACCTAAATGTTAATCCAATGACACAAATGAACTTATTGGATGCACAAGATTGGTTAAAAACCCTAACTGGACAAGAATAAGCCTACGGAGGACGAAAATAACCTAATTGATCATCCAATGACACAAACACACCTATTGGATGCACAAGATTGGTTAAAAACACTTATTGGACAAGAATATGCCTAGGGAGGACGAAAATGACCTAAATATTAATTCAATGACACAAACAAAGTTATTGGATGCACAAGATTGGTTAAAAACCCTAATTGGACAAGAATCAGCCTAGGGAGAACGAAAATGACCGAAATGTTAATCCAATGACATAACTCAACTTATTGGATGCACAAGATTGGTTAAAAACCCTAATTGGACAAGAATAAGCCTAGGGAGGACGAAAATTACCTAATTGATCATCCAATGATACAAACACACCTATTGGATGCACAAGATTGGTTAAAAACCCTAGTTGGACAAGAATATGCCTAGGGAGGACGAAAATGACCTAATTGATCATCCAATGACACCAATGAACTTATTGGATGCACAAGATTGGTTAAAAACCCTAATTGGACAAGAATAAGCCTAGGGAATACGAAAATGACCTAATTGATCCTCCAATGACACAAACACACCTATTGGATGCACAAGATTGGTTAAAAACCCTAATTGAACAAGAATATGCCTAAGGAGGACGAAAATGACCTAATCGATCATCCAATGACACAAACACACCTATTGGATGCACAAGATTGGTTAAAAACCCTAATTGGACAAAAATAAGCCTAGGGAGGATGAAAATGACCTAATTGATCATCCAATGATACAAACACACCAATTGGATGCACAAGATTGGTTAAAAACCCTAATTGGACAAGAATATGCCTAGGGAGGACGAAAATGACCTAAATATTAATTCAATGACACAACTCAACTTATTGGATGCACAAGATTGGTTAAAAACCCTAATTGGATAAGAATATGCCTAGGGAGGACGAAAATGACCTAAATGTTAATCCAATGACACAAATGAACTTATTGGATGCACAAGATTGGTTAAAAACCCTAATTGGACAAGAATAAGCCTAGGGAGGACTAAAATAACCTAATTGATCATCCAATGACACAAACACACCTATTGGATGCACAAGATTGGTTAAAAACCCTAATTGGACAAGAATAAGCCTAGGGAGGACGAAAATGACCTAATTGATCATCCATTGCCACAAATACACCTAATGGATGCACAAGATTGGTTAAAAACTCTAATTGGACAAGAATATGCCTAGGGAGGACGAAAATGACCTAATTGGTCATCCAATGACACAAACACACCTATTGGATGCACAAGATTGGTTAAAAACCCTAATTATACAAGAATAAGCATAGGGAGGACGAAAATAACCTAATTGATCATCCAATGACACAAACACACCTATTGGATGCACAAGATTGGTTAAAACCCCTAATTGGACAAGAATATGCCTAGGGAGGAAGAAAATGACCTAAATGTTAATCCAATGACACAAATTAACTTATTGGATGCACAAGATTGGTTAAAAACCCTAATTGGATAAGAATAAGCCTAGGAAGGATGGAAATGACCTAAATGTTAATCCAATGACACAACTCAACTTATTGGATGCACAAGATTGGTTAAAAACTCTAATTGGACAAGAATAAGCCTATGGAGGACGAAAATGACCTAATTGATCATCCAATGACACAAACACACCTATTGGATGCACAAGATTGGTTAAAAACCCTAATTGGACAAGAATAAGCCTAGGGAGGACGAAAATGACCTAAATGTTAATCCAATGACACAACTCAACTTATTGGATGCACAAGATAGGTTAAAAACCCTAATTGGACAAGATTAAGCCTAGGGAGTACGAAAATGACCTAATTGATCATCCAATGACACAAACACACCTATTGGATGCACAAGATTGGTTAAAAACCCTAATTGGACAAGAATATGCCTAGGGAGGACGAAAATGACCTAAATATTAATTCAACGACACAAACAAACTTATCGGATGCACAAGATTGGTTAAAAACCCTAATTGGACAAGAATCAGCCTAGGGACGACGAAAATGACCTAATTGATCATCCTATGACACAAACACACCTATTAGATGCACAAGATTGGTTAAAAACCCTAATTGGACACGGATAAGCCTAGGGAGGACGAAAATGACCTAATTGATCATCCAATGACACAAACACACCTATTGGATGCACAAGATTGGTTAAAACCCCTAATTGGACAAAATAAGCCTAGGGAGGACGAAAATCACCTAAATGTTAATCCAATGACACAACTCAACTTATTGGATGCACAAGATTGGTTAAAAACTCTAATTGGACAAGAATAAGCCTAGGGAGGACGAAAATGACCTAATTGATCATCCAATGACACAAACACACCAATTGGATGCACAAGATTGGTTAAAAACCCTAATTGGACAAGAATATGCCTAGGGAGTACGAAAATGACCTAAATGTTAATCCAATGACACAACTCAACTTATTGGATGCACAAGATTGGTTAAAAACCCTAATTGGACAAGAATAAGCCTAGGGAGGACGAAAATAACCTAATTGATCATCCAATGACACAAACACACCTATTGGATGCACAAGATTGGTTAAAAACCCTAATTGGACAAGAATAAGCCTAGGTAGGACGAAAATAACCTAATTGATCATCCAATGACACAAACACACCTATTGGATGCACAAGATTGGTTAAAAACCCTAATTGGACAAGAATATGCCTAGGGAGGACGAAAATGAATTAATTGATCATCCAATGACACAAACACACCTATTGGATGCACAAGATTGGTTAAAAACCCTAATTGGACAAGAATATGCCTAGGGATGACGAAAATGACCTAAATATTAATTCAATGACATAAACAAACTTATTGGATGCACAAGATTGGTTAAAAACCCTAATTGGACAAGAATAAGCCTAGGGAGGACGAAAATGACCTAATTGATCATCCAATGACACAAACACACCTATTGGATGCACAAGATTAGTTAAAAACCTAATTGGACAAGAATAAGCCTAGGGAGGACGAAAATGACCTAATTGATCATCCAATGACACAAACACACCTATTGGATGCACAAGATTGGTTAAAAACCCTAATTGGACAAGAATAAGCCTAGGGAGGACGAAAATGACCTAATTGATCATCCAATGACACAAACACACCTATTGGATGCACAAGATTGGTTAAAAACCCTAATTGGACAAGAATAAGCCTAGGGAGGACGAAAATGACCTAATTGATCATCCAATGACACAAACACATCTATTGGAAGCACAAGATTGGTTAGAAACCCTAGTTGGACAAGAATATGCCTAGGGAGGACGAAAATGACCTAATTGATCATCCAATGACACAAATGAACTTATTGGATGCACAAGATTGCTTAAAAACCCTAATTGGACAAAAATAAGCATAGAAAGGACGAAAATGACCTAATTGATCATCCAATGACACAAACACACCTATTGGATGCACAAGATTGGTTAAAAACCCTAATTGGACAAGAATAAGCCTAGGGAGGACGAAAATGACCTAATTGATCATCCAATGACACAAACACACCTATTGGATGCACAAGATTGGTTAAAAACCCTAATTGGACAAGAATAAGCCTAGGGAGGACGAAAATGACCTAATTGATCATCCAATGACACAAACACACCTATTGGATGCACAAGATTGGTTAAAAACCCTAATTGGACAAGAATAAGCCTAGGGAGGACGAAAATGACCTAATTGATCATCCAATGACACAAACACACCTATTGGATGCACAAGATTGGTTTAAAACCCTAGTTGATCAAGAATATGCCTAGGAAGGACGAAAATGACCTAATTGATCATCCAATGACACAAATGAACTTATTGGATGCACAAGATTGGTTAAAAACCCTAATTGGACAAGAATAAGCCTAGGGAGGACGAAAATGACCTAATTGATCATCCAATGACACAAACACACCTATTGGATGCACAAGATTGGTTAAAAACCCTAATTGGACAAGAATAAGCCTAGGGAGGACGAAAATGACCTAATTGATCATCCAATGACACAAACACTGGTTAAAAACCCTAATTGGACAAGAATAAGCCTAGGGATGACGAAAATGACCTAATTGATCATCCAATGACACAAACACACCTATTGGATGCACAAGATTGGTTAAAAGCCCTAATTGGACAAGAATATGCCTAGGGAGGACGAAAGTGACCTAATTGATCATCCAATGACACAACTCAACTTATTGGATGCACAAGATTGGTTAAAAACCCTAATTGGACAAGAATAAGCCTAGGGAGGACGAAAATGACCTAATTGATCATCCAATGACACAAACACACCTATTGGATGCACAAGATTGGTTAAAAACCCTAATTGGACAAGAATATGCCTAGGGAGGACGAAAATGACCTAAATATTAATTCAATGACACAAACAAAGTTATTGGATGCAAAGATTGGTTAAAAACCCTAATTGGACAAGAATAAGCCTAGGGAGGACGAAAATGACCTAATTGATCATCCAATGACACAAACACACCTATTGGATGCACAAGATTGGTTAAAAACCCTAATTGGACAAGAATAAGCCTAGGGAGGACGAAAATGACCTAATTGATCATCCAATGACACAAACACACCTATTGGATGCACAAGATTGGTTAAAAACCCTAATTGGACAAGAATATGCCTAGGGAGGACGAAAATGACCTAAATATTAATTCAATGACACAAACAAAGTTATTGGATGCACAAGATTGATTAAAAACCCTAATTTGACAAGAATAAGTGTAGGTAGGATGAAAATGACCTAATTGATCATCCAATGACACAAACACACCTATTGGATGCACAAGATTGGTTAAAAACCCTAATTGGACAAGAATAAGCCTAGGGAGGACGAAAATGACCTAATTGATCATCCAATGACACAAACACACCTATTGGATGCACAAGATTGGTTAAAAACCCTAATTGGACAAGAATAAGCCTAGGGAGGACAACAATGACCTAATTGATCATCCAATGACACAAACACACCTATTGGATGCACAAGAATGGTTAAAAACCCTAATTGGACAAGAATAAGCCTAGGGAGGACGAAAATGACCTAATTGATCATCCAATGACACAAACACACCTATTGGATGCACAAGATTGGTTAAAAACCCTAATTGGACAAGAATAAGCCTAGGGAGGACGAAAATGACCTAATTGATCATCCAATGACACAAACACACCTATTGGATGCACAAGATTGGTTAAAAACCCTAATTGGACAAGAATATGCCTAGGGAGGACGAAAATGACCTAAATGTTAATCCAATGACACAACTCAACCTATTGGATGCACAAGATTGGTTAAAAACCCTAATTGGACAAGAATAAGCCTAGGGAGGACGATAAATGACCTAATTGATCATCCAATGACACAAACACACCTATTGGATGCACAAGATTGGTTAAAAACCCTAATTGGACAAGAATAAGCCTAGGGAGGACGAAAATGACCTAATTGATCATCCAATGACACAAACACACCTATTGGATGCACAAGATTGGTTAAAAACCCTAATTGGACAAGAATAAGCCTAGGGAGGCTGAAAATTACTTTATTGATCATCCAATGACACAAATACACCTATTGGATGCACAAGATTGGTTAAAAACCCTAATTGGACAAGAATAAGCCTAGGGAGGACGAAAATGACCTAATTGATCATCCAATGACACAAACACACCTATTGGATGCACAAGATTGGTTAAAAACCCTAATTGGACAAGAATAAGCCTAGGGAGGACGAAAATGACCTAATTGATCATCCAATGACACAAACCCACCTATTAGATGCACAAGATTGGTTAAAAACCCTAATTGGACAAGAATATGCCTAGGGAGGACGAAAATGACCTAATTGATCATCCAATGACACAAACACACCTATTGGATGCACAAGATTGGTTAAAAACCCTAATTGGACAAGAATAAGCATAGGGAGGACGAAAATGACTTAATTGATCATCCAATGACACAAACACACCTATTGGATGCACAAGATTGGTTAAAAACCCTAATTGGACAAGAATAAGCCTAGGGAGGACGAAAATGACCTAATTGATAATCCAATGACACAAACACACCTATTGGACGCACAAGATTGGTTAAAAACCCTAATTGGACAAGAATAAGCCTAGGGAGGACGAAAATGACCTAATTGATCATCCAATGACACAAACACACCTATTGGATGCACAAGATTGGTTAAAAACCCTAATTGGACAAGAATAAGCCTAAGGAGGACGAAAATAACCTAATTGATCATCCAATGACACAAATGAACTTATTGGATGCACAAGATTGGTTAAAAACCATAATTGGACAAGAATATGCCTAGGGAGGAGGAAAATGACCTAAATATTAATTCAATGACACAAACAAAGTTATTGGATGCACAAGATTGGTTAAAAACCCTAATTGGACAAGAATTAGCCTAGGGAGGACGAAAATGACCTAATTGATCTTCCAATGACACAAACACACCTATTGGATGCACAAGATTGGTTAAAAACCCTAGTTGGACAAGAATATGCCTAGGGAGGATGAAAATGACCTAATTGATCATCCAGTGACACAAATGAACTTATTGGATGCACAAGATTGGTTAAAAACCCTAATTGGACAAGAATAAGCCTAGGGAGGACGAAAATGACCTAATTGATCATCCAATGACACAAACACACCTATTGGATGCACAAGATTGGTTAAAAACCCTAGTTGGACAAGAATATGCCTAGGGAGGACGAAAATGACCTAATTGATCATCCAATGACACAAAGGAACTTATTGGATGCACAAGATTGGTTAAAAACCCTAATTGGACAAGAATAAGCCTAGGGAGAACGAAAATGACCTAAATGTTAATCCAATGACACAACTCAACTTATTGGATGCACAAGATAGGTTAAAAATCCTAATTGGACAAGAATAAGCCTAGGGAGGACGAAAATGACCTAATTGATCATCCAATGACACAAACACACCTATTGGATGCACAAGATTGGTTAAAAATCCTAATTGGACAAGAATATCCCTAGGGAGGACGAAAATGACCTAATTGATCATCCAATGACACAAACACACCTATTGGATGCACAAGATTGGTTAAAAACCCTAATTGGACAAGAATAAGCCTAGGGAGGACGAAAATGACCTAATTGATCATCCAATGACACTAATGAACTTATTGGATGCACAAGATTGGTTAAAAACCCTAATTTGACAAGAATATGCCTAGGGAGGACGAAAATGACCTACATATTAATTCAATGACACAAACAAACTTATTGGATGCACAAGATTGGTTAAAAACCCTAATTGGACAAGAATAAGCCTAGGGAGGACGAAAATGACCTAATTGATCATCCAATGACACAAACACACCTATTGGATGCACAAGATTGGTTAAAAACCCTAGTTGGACAAGAACATGCCTATGGAGGACAAAAATGACCTAATTGATCATCCAATGACACTAATGAACTTATTGGATGCACAAGATTGGTTAAAAACCCTAATTGGACAAGAGTAAGCCTAGGGAGGACGAAAATGACCTAATTGATCATCCAATGACACAAACACACCTATTGGATGCCCAAGATTGGTTAAAAACCCTAATTGGACAAGAATATGCCTAGGGAGGACGAAAATGACCTAATTGATCATCCAACGACACAAACACACCTATTGGATGCACAAGATTGGTTAAAAACCCTAATTGGACAAGAATATGCCTAGGGAGGACGAATATGACCTAAATGTTAATCCAATAACACAAATGAACTTATTGGATGCACAAGATTGGTTAAAAACCCTAATTGGACAAGAATATGCCTATGGAGGACTGATATGACCTAAATGTTAATCCAATGACACAAATGAACTTATTGGATGCACAAGATTGGTTAAAAACCCTAATTGGACAAGAATAAGCCTAGGGAGGACGAAAATGACCTAATTGATCATCCAATGACACAAACACACCTATTGGATGCACAAGATTGGTTAAAAACCCTAATTGGACAAGAATAAGCCTAGGGAGGACGAAAATGACCTAATTGATCATCCAATGACACAAACACACCTATTGGATGCACAAGATTGGTTAAAAACCCTAGTTGGACTAGAATATGCCTAGGGAGGACGAAAATGACCTAATTGATCATCCAATGACACAAATGAACTTATTGGATGCACAAGATTGGTTAAAAACCCTAGTTGGACAAGAATATGCCTAGGGAGGACGAAAATGACCTAATTGATCATCCAATGACACAAATGAACTTATTGGATAGAATAAGCCTAGGGAGGACGAAAATGACCTAATTGATCATCCAATGACACAAATGAACCTATTGGATGCACAAGATTGGTTAAAAACCCTAATTGGACAAGAATAAGCCTAGGGAGGACGAAAATGACCTAATTGATCATCCAATGACACAAACACACCTATTGGATGCACAAGAATGGTCTAAAACTCTAATTGGACAAGAATATGCCTACGGAGGACGAAAATGACCTAAATGTTAATCCAATGACACAAATGAACTTATTGGATGCACAAGATTGGTTAAAAACCCTAATTGGACAAGAATAAGCCTAGGGAGGACGAAAATTGCCTAAATGTTAATCCAATGACACAACTCAACTTATTGGATGCACAAGATCGGTTAAAAACCCTAATTGGACAAGAATAAGCCTAGGGAGGACGAAAATGACCTAATTGATCATCCAATGACACAAACACACCTATTGGATGCACAAGATTGGTTAAAAACCCTAATTGGACAAGAATATGCCTAGGGAGGACGAAAATGACCTAATTGATCATCCAATGACACAAATGAACTTATTGGATGCACAAGATTAGTTAAAAACCCTAATTGATCATCCAATGACACAAACACACCTATTGGATGCACAAGATTGGTTAAAAACCCTAATTGGACAAGAATAAGCCTAGGGAGAACGAAAATGACCTAAATGTTAATTCAATGACACAACTCAAGTTATTGGATGCACAAGATTGGTTAAAAACCCTAATTGGACAAGAATAAGCCTAGGGAGGACGAAAATGACCTAATTGATCATCCAATGACACAAACACACCTATTGGATGCACAAGATTGGTTAAAAACCCTAATTAAACAAGAATAAGCCTAGGGAGGACGAAAATGACCTAATTGATCATCCAATGAGACAAACACACTTATTGGAAGCACAAGATTGGTTAAAAACCCTAATTGGACAAGACTATGCCTAGGGAGGACGAAAATGACCTAATTGATCGTCCAATGACAGAAATGAACTTATTGGATGCACAAGATTAGTTAAAAACCCTAATTGGACAAGAATAAGCCTAGGGAGGACGAAAATAACCTAATTGATCATCCAATGACACAAACACACCTATTGGATGCACAAGATTGGTTAAAAACCCTAATTGGACAAGAATAAGCCTAGGGAGGACGAAAATGACCTAATTGATCATCCATTGCCACAAACACACCTAATGGATGCACAAGATTGGTTAAAAACCCTAATTGGATAAGAATATGCCTAGGGAGGACGAAAATGACCTAATTGGTCATCCAATGACACAAACACACCTATTGGATGCACAAGATTGGTTAAAAACCCTAATTATACAAGAATAAGCCTAGGGAGGACGAAAATAACCTAATTGATCATCCAATGACACAAACACACCTATTGGATGCACAAGATTGGTTAAAACCCCTAATTGGACAAGAGTATGCCTAGGGAGGAAGAAAATGACCTAAATGTTAATCCAATGACACAAATTAACTTATTGGATGCACAAGATTGGTTAAAAACCCTAATTGGATAAGAATAAGCCTAGGAAGGATGGAAATGACCTAAATGTTAATCCAATGACACAACTCAACTTATTGGATGCACAAGATTGGTTAAAAACCCTAATTGGACAAGAATAAGCCTATGGAGGACGAAAATGACCTAATTGATCATCCAATGACACAAACACACCTATTAGATGCACAAGATTGGTTAAAAACCCTAATTGGACAAGAATAAGCCTAGGGAGGACGACAATGACCTAATTGATCATCCAATGACACAAACACACCTATTGGATGCACAAGATTGGTCTAAAACCCTAATTGGACAAGAATATGCCTAGGGAGGACGAAAATGACCTAAATGTTAATTCAATGACACAAATGAACTTATTGGATGCACAAGATTGGTTAAAAACCCTAATCGGACAAAATAAGCCTAGGGAGGACGAAAATGACATAAATGTTAATCCAATGACACAACTCAACTTATTGGATGCACAAGATTGGTTAAAAACCCTAATTGGACAAGAATATGCCTAGGGAGGACGAAAATGACCTAATTGATCATCCAATGACACAAACACACCTATTGGATGCACAAGATTGGTTAAAAACCCTAATTGGACAAGAATAAGCCTAGGGAGGACGAAAATGACCTAATTGATCATCCAATGACACAAACACACCTATTGGATGCACAAGATTGGTTAAAAACCCTAATTGGACAAGAATAAGCCTAGGGAGGACGAAAATGACCTAAATGTTAATCCAATGTCACAAATGAACTTATTGGGTGCACAAGATTGGTTAAAAACCCTAATTGGACAAGAATAAGCCTAGGGAGGACGAAAATGACCTAATTGATCATCCAATGACACAAACACACCTATTGGATGCACAAGATTGGTTAAAAACCCTAATTGGACAAGAATAAGCCTAGGGAGGACGAAAATGACCTAATTGATCATCCAATGACACAAACACACCTATTGGATGCACAAGATTGGTTAAAAACCCTAATTGGACAAGAATAAGCCTAGAAAGGACGAAAATGACCTAATTGATCATCCAATGACATAAACACACCTATTAGATGCACAAGATTGGTTAAAAACCCTAATTGGACAAGAATATGCCTAGGGAGGACGAAAATGACCTAAATGTTAATCCAATGACAAAAATGAACTTATTGGATGCACAAGATTGGTTAAAAACCCTAATTGGACAAGAATAAGCCTAGGGAGGACGAAAATGACTAAATGTTAATCCAATGACACAACTCAACTTATTGGATGCACAAGATTGGTTAAAAACCCTAATTGGACAAGAATAAGCCTATGGAGGACGAAAATGACCTAATTGATCATCCAATGACACAAACAAACCTATTGGATGCACAAGATTGGTTAAAAACCCTAATTGGACAAGAATAAGCCTAGGGAGGACGAAAATTACCTAAATGTTAATCCAATGACACAACTCAACTTATTGGATGCACAAGATTGGTTAAAAACCCTAATTGGACAAGAATAAGCCTAGGGAGGACGAAAATGACCTAATTGATCATCCAATGACACAAACACACCTATTGGATGCACAAGATTGGTTAAAAACCCTAATTGGACAAGAATAAGCCTAGAAAAGACGAAAATGACCTAATTGATCATCCAATGACACAAACACACCTATTAGATGCACAAGATTGGTTAAAAACCCTAATTGGACAAGAATATGCCTAGGGAGGACGAAAATGACCTAAATGTTAATCCAATGACACAAATGAACTTATTGGATCCACAAGATTGGTTAAAAACCCTAATTGGACAAGAATAAGCCTAGGGAGGACGAAAATGACCTAATTGATCATCCAATGACACAAACACACCTATTGGATGCACAAGATTGGTTAAAAACCCTAATTGGACAATAATATGCCTAGGGAGGACGAAAATGACCTAAATATTAATTCAATGACACAAACAAACTTATTGGATGCAAAAGATTGGTTAAAAACCCTTATTGGACAATAATATGCCTAGGGAGGATTAAAATGACCTAATTGATCATCCAATGACACTAATGAACTTATTGGATGCACAAGATTGGTTAAAAACCCTAATTGGACAAGAATAAGCCTAGGGAGGACGAAAATGACCTAATTGATCATCCAATGACACAAACACACCTATTGGATGCACAAGATTGGTTAAAAACCCTAATTGGACAAGAATAAGCCTAGGGAGGACGAAAATGACCTAATTGATCATCCAATGACACAAACACACCTATTGGATGCACAAGATTGGTTAAAAACCCCTTATTCGACAATAATATGCCTAGCGAGGACGAAAATTACCTAAATATTAATACAATGACACAAACAAACATATTGGATGCACAAGATTGGTTAAAAACCCTAATTGGACAAGAATAAGCCTAGGGATGACGAAAATGACCTAATTGATCATCCAATGACACAAACACACCTATTGGATGCACAAGATTGGTTAAAAACCCTAATTGGACAAGAATAAGCCTAGGGAGGATGAAAATGACCTAATTGATCATCCAATGACTCAAACACACCTATTGGATGCACAAGATTGGTTAAAAACCCTAATTGGACAAGAATAAGCCTAGGGAGGACGAAAATGACCTAATTGATCATCCAATGACACAAACACACCTATTGGATGCACAAGATTGGTTAAAAACCCTAATTGGACAAGAATAAGCCTAGGGAGGACGAAAATGACCTAATTGATCATCCAATGACACAAACACACCTATTGGATGCACAAGATTGGTTAAAAACCCTAATTGGACAAGAATAAGCCTAGGGAGGACGAAAATGACCTAATTGATCATCCAATGACACAAGCACACCTATTGGATGCACAAGGTTGGTTAAAAACCCTAATTGGACAAGAATAAGCCTAGGGAGGACGAAAATGACCTAATTGATCATCCAATGACACAAACACACCTATTGGATGCACAAGATTGGTTAAAAACCCTAATTGGACAAGAAAATGCCTAGGGAGGACGAAAATGACCTAAATGTTAATCCAATGACACAAATGATCTTATTAGATGTACAAGATTGGTTAAAAACCCTAATTGGACAAGAATAAGCCTAGGGAGGACGAAAATGACCTAATTGATCATCCAATGACACAAACACACCTATTGGATGCACAAGATTGGTTAAAAACCCTAATTGGACAAGAATATGCCTAGGGAGGACGAAAATGACCTAATTGATCATCCAATGACACAAACACACCTATTGGATGCACAAGATTGGTTAAAAACCCTAATTGGACAAGAATATGCCTAGGGAGGACGAAAATGACCTAAATATTAATTCAATGAAAAAACAAACTTATTGGATGCACAAGATTGGTTAAAAACCCTAATGGGACAAGAATATGCCTAGGGAGGACGAAAATGACCTAAATGTTAATCCAATGACACAAATGAACTTATTGGATGCACAAGATTGGTTAAAAACCCTAATTGGACAAGAATAAGCCTAGGGAGGACGAAAATGACCTAATTGATCATCCAATGACACAAACACACCTATTGGATGCACAAGATTCGTTCCAAACCCTAATTGGACAAGAATAAGCCTAGGGAGGACGGAAATGACCTAATTGATCATCCAAAGACAGAAACACATCTATTGGATGCACAAGATTGGTTAAAAACCCTAGTTGGACAAGAATATACCTAGGGAGGACGACAATGACCTAATTGATCATCCAATGACACAAATGAACTTATTGGATGCACAAGATTGGTTAAAAACCCTAATTGGACAAGAATAAGCCTAGGGAGGACGAAAATGACCTAATTGATCATCCAATGACACAAACACACCTATTGGATGCACAAGATTGGTTAAAAACCCTAATTGGACAAGAA
The DNA here is from genome assembly GCA_037974775.1 of Cicer pinnatifidum. Classification (NCBI taxonomy): domain Eukaryota; kingdom Viridiplantae; phylum Streptophyta; class Magnoliopsida; order Fabales; family Fabaceae; genus Cicer; species Cicer pinnatifidum. The sequence continues at coordinate 3,249 of JBBPBR010001257.1, read as the reverse complement.
TATTCCTAGGGAGGACGAAAATGACCTAAATATTAATTCAATGACACAAACAAACTTATCGGATGCACAAGATTGGTTAAAAACCCTAATTGGACAAGAATAAGCCTAGGGAGGATGAAAATAACCTAATTGATCATCCAAGGACACAAACACACCTATTGGATGCACAAGATTGGTTAAAAACCCTAATTGGACAAGAATATGCCTAGGGAGGACGAAAATGACCTAAATGTTAATCCAATGACACAAATGAACTTATTGGATGCACAAGATTGGTTAAAAACCCTAATAGGACAAGAATAAGCCTAGGGAGGACTGAAATGACCTAATTGATCATCCAATGACACAAACACACCTATTGGATGCACAAGATTGGTTAAAAACCCTAATTGGACAAGAATAAGCCTAGGGAGGACGAAAATGACCTAATTGATCATCCAATGACACAAACACACCTATTGGATGCACAAGATTGGATAAAAACTATAATTGGACAAGAATAAGCCTAGGGAGGACGAAAATGACATAATTGATCATCCAATGACACAAACACACCTATTGGATGCACAAGATTGGTTAAAAACCCTAATTGGACAAGAATATGCCTAGGGAGGACGAAAATGACCTAAATATTAATTCAATGACACAATCAAAGTTATTGGATGCACAAGATTGGTTAAAAACCTTAATTGGACAAGAATAAGCCTAGGGAGGAAGAAAATGACCTAATTGATCATCCAATGACACAAACACACCTATTGGATGCACAAGATTGGTTAAAAACCCTAATTGGACAAGAATAAGCCTAGGGAGGACGAAAATGACCTAATTGATCATCCAATGACACAAACACACCTATTGGATGCACAAGATTGGTTAAAAACCCTAATTGGACAAGAATAAGCCTAGGGAGGACGAAAATGACCTAATTGATCATCCAATGACACAAACACACCTATTGGATGCACAAGATTGGTTTAAAACCCTAGTTGGACAAGAATATGCCTAGTAAGGACGAAAATGACCTAATTGATCATCCAATGACACAAATGAACTTATTGGATGCACAAGATTGGTTAAAAACCCTAATTGGACAAGAATAAGCCTAGGGAGGACGAAAATGACCTAATTGATCATCCAATGACACAAACACACCTATTGGATGCACAAGATTGGTTAAAAACCCTAATTGGACAAGAATAAGCCTAGGGAGGACGAAAATGACCTAATTGATCATCCAATGACACAAACACACCTATTGGATGCACAAGATTTGTTTAAAACCCTAGTTGGACAAGATTATGCCTAGGAAGGACGAAAATGACCTAATTGATCATCCAATGACACAAATGAACTTATTGGATGCACAAGATTGGTTAAAAACCCTAATTGGACAAGAATAAGCCTAGGGAGGACGAAAATGACCTAATTGATCATCCAATGACACAAACACACCTATTGGATGCACAAGATTGGTTAAAAACCCTAATTGGACAAGAATAAGCCTAGGGAGGACGAAAATGACCTAATTGATCATCCAATGACACAAACACACCTATTTGATGCACAAGATTTGTTAAAAACCTTAATTGGACAAGAATAAGCCTAGGGAGGACGAAAATGACCTAATTGATCATCCAATGACACAAACACACCTATTGGATGCACAAGATTGGTTAAAAACCCTAATTGGACAAGAATAAGCCTAGGGAGGACGAAAATGACCTAATTGATCATCCAATGACACAAACACCCATATTGGATGCACAAGATTGGTTAAAAACCCTAATTGAACAAGAATATGCCTAGGGAGGACGACAATGACCTAATTGATCATCCAACGACACAAACACACCTATTTATTGCACAAGATCGGTTAAAAACCCTAATTGGACAAGAATAAGCCTAGGGAGGACGAAAATGACCTAATTGATCATCCAATGACACAAACACACCTATTGGATGCACAAGATTGGTTAAAAACCCTAATTGGACAAGAATAAGCCTAGGGAGAACGAAAATGACCTAAATGTTAATCCAATGACACAACTCAACTTATTGGATGCACAAGATTGGTTAAAACACCTAATTGGACAAGAATAAGCGTAGGGAGGACGAAAATGACCTAATTGATCATCCAATGACACAAACACACCTATTGGATGCATAAGATTGGTTAAAAACCCTAATTGGACAAGAATATGCCTAGGGAGGACGAAAATGAATTAAATGTTAATCCAATGACACAAATGAACTTATTGGATGCACAAGATTGGTTAAAAACCCTAATTGGACAAGAATAAGCCTAGGGAGGACGAAAATGACCTAATTGATCATCCAATGACACAAACACACCTATTGGATGCACAAGATTGGTTAAAAACCCTAATTGGACAAGAATATGCCTAGGGAGGACGAAAATGACCTAAATATTAATTCAATGACACAAACAAACTTATCGGATGCACAAGATTGGTTAAAAACCTTAATTGGACAAGAATAAGCCTAGGGACGACGAAAATGACCTAATTGATCATCCAATGACACAAACACACCTATTAGATGCACAAGATTGGTTAAAAACCCTAATTGGACAAGAATAAGCCTAGGGAGGACGACAATGACCTAATTGATCATCCAATGACACAAACACACCTATTGGATGCACAAGATTGGTCTAAAACTCTAATTGGACAAGAATATGCCTAGGGAGGAAGAAAATGACCTAAATGTTAATCCAATGACACAAATGAACTTATTGGATGCACAAGATTGGTTAAAAACCCTAATCGGACAAAATAAGCCTAGGGAGGACGAAAATGACATAAATGTTAATCCAATGACACAACTCAACTTATTGGATGCACAAGATTGGTTAAAAACCCTAATTGGGAAGGAACAAGCCTAGGGAGGACGAAAATGACCTAATTGATCATCCAATGACACAAACACACCTATTGGATGCACAAGATTGGTTAAAAACCTTAATTGGACAAGAATAAGCCTAGGGAGGACGAAAATGACCTAAATGTTAATCCAATGACACAACTCAACTTATTGGATGCACAAGATTGGTTAAAAACCCTAATTGGGCAAGAATAAGCCTAGGTAGGACGAAAATGACCTAATTGATCATCCAATGACACAAACACACCAATTGGATGCACAAGATTGGTTAAAAACCCTAATTGGACAAGAATATGCCTAGGGAGGACGAAAATGACCTAAATATTAATTCAATGACACAAC
>JBBPBR010001256.1:59372-80312 GCA_037974775.1 Cicer pinnatifidum | reverse complement strand
AAGAATATGCCTAGGGAGGACGAAAATGACCTAAATGTTAATCCAATGACACAAATGAACTTATTGGATGCACAAGATTGGTTAAAAACCCTAATTGGACAAGACTAGGCCTAGGGAGGACGAAAATAACCTAATTGATCATCCAATGACACAAACACACCTATTGAATGCACAAGATTGGTTAAAAACCCTAATTGGACAAGAATAAGCCTAGGGAGGACGAAAATGACCTGATTGATCATCCATTGCCACAAACACACCTAATGGATGCACAAGATTGGTTAAAAACCCTAATTGGACAAGAATATGCCTAGGGAGGACGAAAATGACCTAATTGGTCATCCAATGACACAAACACACCAATTGGATGCACAAGATTGGTTAAAAACCGTAATTGCACAAGAATATGCCTAGGGAGGAAGAAAATGACCTAAATATTAATTCAATGACACAACTCAACTTATTGGATGCACAAGATTAGTTAAAAACCCTAATTGGATAAGAATATGCCTAGGGAGGACGATAATGACCTAAATATTAATTCAATGACACAAACAAACTTATATGATGCACACGATTGGTTAAAAACCCTAATTGGACAAGAATAAGCCTAGGGAGGACGAAAATGACCTAATTGATCATCCAATGACACAAACACACCAATTGGATGCACAAGATTGGTTAAAAACCGTAACTGGACAAGAATATGCCTAGGGAGGACGAAAATGACCTAAATATTAATTCAATGACACAACTCAACTTATTGGATGCACAAGATTAGTTAAAAACCCTAATTGGATAAGAATATGCCTAGGGAGGACGATAATGACCTAAATGTTAATCCAATGACCCAAATGAACTTATTGGATGCACAAGATTGGTTAAAAACCCTAATTGGACAAGAATAAGCCTAGGGAGGACGAAAATAACCTAACTGATCATCCAATGACACAAACACACCTATTGGATGCACAAGATTGGTTAAAAACCCTAATTGGACAAGAATAAGCCTACGGAGAACGAAAATGACCTAATTGATCATCCATTGCCACAAAACACACCTAATAGATGCACAAGATTGGTTAAAAACCCTAATTGGACAAGAATATGCCTAGGGAGGACGAAAATGACCTAATTGGTCATCCAATGACACAAACACACCTATTGGATGCACAAGATTGGTTAAAAACCCTAATTGGACAAGAATAAGCCTAGGGAGGACGAAAATAACCTAATTGATCATCCAATGACACAAACACACCTATTGGATGCACAAGATTGGTTAAATACCCTAATTGGACAAGAATATGCCTAGGGAGGACGAAAATAACCTAAATGTTAATCCAATGACACAAATGAACTTATTGGAAGCACAAGATTGGTTAAAAACCCTAATTGGACAAGAACAAGCCTAGGGAGGACGAAAACGACCTAAATGTTAATCCAATGACACAACTCAACTTATTGGATGCACAAGATTGGTTAAAAACCCTAATTGGACAAGAATATGCCTAGGGAGGACAAAAATGACCTAAATATTAATTTAATGACACAAACAAAGTTATTGGATGCACAAGATTGGTTAAAAACCCTAATTGGACAAGAATATGCCTAGGGAGGACGAAAATGACCTAATTGATCATCCAATGACACAACACACCTATTGGATGCACAAGATTGGTTAAAAACCCTAATTGGACAAGAATATGCCTAGGGAGGACGAAAATGACCTAATTGATCATCCAATGACACAAACACACCTATTGGATGCACAAGATTGGTTAAAAACCCTAATTGGACAAGAATATGCCTAGGGAGGACGAAAATGACCTAAATATTATTTTAATGACACAAACAAAGTTATTGGATGCACATGATTTGTTAAAAACCCTAATTGGACAAGAATATGCCTAGGGAGGACAAAAATGACCTAAATATTAATTTAATGACACAAACAAAGTTATTGGATGCACAAGATTGGTTAAAAACCCTAATTGGACAAGAATATGCCTAGGGAGGACGAAAATGACCTAATTGATCATCCAATGACACAAACACACCTATTGGATGCACAAGATCGGTTAAAAATCCAAATTGGACAAGAATAAGCCTAGGGAGGACGAAAATGACCTAATTGATCATCCAATGACACAAACACACCTATTGGATGCACAAGATTGGTTAAAAACCCTAATTGGACAAGAATATGCCTAGGGAGGACGAAAATGACCTAAATGTTAATCCAATGACACAAATGAACTTATTGGATGCACAAGATTGGTTAAAAACCCTAATTGGACAAGAATAAGCCTTTGGAGGACGAAAATGACCTAATTGATCATTCTATGACACAAACACACCTATTGGACGCACAAGACTGGTTAAAAACCCTAATTGGACAAGAATATGCCTAGGGAGGAGGAAAATTACCTAAATATTAATTCAATGACACAAACAAAGTTATTGGATGCACAAGATTGGTTAAAAACCCTAATTGGACAAGAATAAGCCTAGGGAGGACGAAAATGACCTAATTGATCATCCAATGACACAAACACACCTATTGGATGCACAAGATTGGTTAAAAACCCTAATTGGACAAGAATATGCCTAGGGAGGACGAAAATGACCTAAATGTTAATCCAATGACACAAATGAACTTATTGGATGCACAAGATTGGTTAAAAACCCTAATTGGACAAGAATAAGCTTAAGGAGGACGAAAATGACCTAATTGATCATCCAATGATACAAACACACCTATTGGATGCACAAGGTTGGTTAAAAACCCTAGTTGGACAAGAATATGCCTAGGGAGGACGAAAATGACCTAATTGATCATCCAATGACACAAATGAACTTATTGGATGCACAAGATTGGCTAAAAACCCTAATTGGACAAGAATAAGCATAGGGAGGACGAAAATGACCTAATTGATCATCCAATGACACAAACACACCTATTGGATGCACAAGATTGGTTAAAAACCCTAATTGGACAAGAATATGCCTAGGGAGGACGAAAATGACCTAAATGTTAATCCAATGACACAAATGAACTTATTGGATGCACAAGATTGGTTAAAAACCCTAATTGGACAAGAATAAGCCTAGGGAGGATAAAAAGAACCTAATTGATCATCCAATGACACAAACACACCTATTGGATGCACAATATTCGTTCAGAACCCTAATTGGACAAGAATATGCCTAGGGAGGACGAAAATGACCTAATTGATCATCCAATGACACAAACACACCTATTGGATGCACAAGATTGGTTAAAAACCCTAATTGGACAAGAATATGCCTAGGGAGGAATAAAATGACCTAAATGTAAATCCAATGACACAAATGAACTTATTGGATGCACAAGATTGGTTAAAAACCCTAATTGGACAAGAATAAGCCTAGGGAGGACGAAAATGACCTAATTGATCGTCCAATGACACAAACACACCTTTTGGATGCACAAGATTCGTTAAAAACCCTAATTGGACAAGAATATGCCTATGGAGGACGAAAATGACCTAATTGATCATCCAATGACACAAACACACCTATTGGATGCACAAGATTGGTTAAAAACCCTAATTGGACAAGAATATGCCTAGGGAGGACGAAAATGACCTAATTGATCATCCAATGACACAAACACACCTATTGGATGCACAAGATTGGTTAAAAACCCTAATTGGACAAGAATATGCCTAGGGAGGACGAATATGACCTAACTGTTAATTCAATGACACAAATGAACTTATTGGACGCACAAGATTGGTTAAAAACCCTAATTGGACAAGAATAAGCCTAGGGAGGACGAAAATGACCTAATTGATCATCCAATGACACAAACACACCTATTGGATGATCAAGATTGGTTAAAAACCCTAATTGGACAAGAATATGCCTAGGGAGGACGAAAATGACCTAAATTGATCATCCAATGACACAAACACACCTATTGGATGCACAAGATTGGTTAAAAACCCTAATTGGACAAGAATATGCCTAGGGAGGACGAAAATGACCTAAATGTTAATCCAATGACACAAATGAACTTATTGGATGCACAAGATTGGTTAAAAACCCTAATTGGACAAGCATAAGCCTAGGGAGGATCAAAGTGACCTAATTGATCATCCAATGAGATAAACACACCTATTGGATGCCCAAGATTGGTTAAAAACCCTAATTGGACAAGAATATGCCTAGGGAGGACGAAAATGACCTAAATATTAATTCAATGACACAAACAAACTTATTGGATGCACAAGATTGGTTAAAAACCCTAATTGGACAAGAATAAGCCTAGGGAGGACGAAAATGACCTAATTGATCATCCAATGACACAAACACACCTATTGGATGCACAAGATTGGTTAAAAACCCTAATTGGACAAGAATATTCCTAGGGAGGACGAAAATAACCTAAATATTAATTCAATGACACAAACAAACTTATTGGATGCACAAGATTGGTTAAAAACCCTAATTGGACAAGAATAAGCCTAGGGAGGACAAAAATGACCTAATTGATCATCCAATGACACAACCACACCTATTGGATGCACAAGATTGGTTAAAAACCTTTATTGGACAAGAATATGCCAAGGGAGGACGAAAATGACCTAAATGTTAATCCAATAACACAAATGAACTTATTGGATGCACAAGATTGGTTAAAAACCCTAATTGGACAAGAATATGCCTAGGGAGGACGAAAATGACCTAAATGTTAATCCAATGACACAAATGAACTTATTGGATGCACAAGATTGGTTAAAAACCCTAATTGGACAAGAATAAGCCTAGGGAGGACGAAAATAACCTCATTGATCATCCAATGACACAAACACACCTATTGGATGCACAACACTGGTTAAAAACCCTAATTGGACAAGAATATGCCTAGGGAGGACGAAAATGACCTAAATATTAATTCAAGGACACAAACAAAGTTATTGGATGCACAAGATTGGTTAAAAACCCTAATTGGACAAGAATAAGCCTAGGGAGGACGAAAATGACCTAATTGATCATCCAATGACACAAACACACCAATTGGATGCACAAGATTGGTTAAAAACACTAATTGGACAAGAATATGCCTAGGGAGGACGAAAATGACCTAATTGATCATCCAATGACACAAACACACCTATTGGATGCACAAGATTGGTTAAAAACCCTAATTGGACAAGAATATGCCTAGGGAGGACGAAAATGACCTAATTGATCATCCAATAACTCAAACACACCTATTGGATGCACAAGATTGGTTAAAAACCCTAATTGGACAAGAATATGCCTAGGGAGGACGAAAATGACCTAAATGTTAATCCAATGACACAAATGAACTTATTGGATGCACAAGATTGGTTAAAAACCCTAATTGGACAAGAATAAGCCTAGGGAGGACGAAAATGACCTAATTGATCATCCAATGACACAAACACACCTATTGGATGCACAAGATTGGTTAAAAACCCTAATTGGACAAGAATAAGCCTAGGGAGGACGAAAATGACCTAATTGATCATCCAATGACACAAACCCACCTATTGGATGCACAAGATTAGTTAAAAACCATAATTGGACAAGAATAAGCCTAGGGAGGACGAAAATAACCTAATTGATCATCCAATGCCACAAACACACCTATTGGATGCACAAGATTGGTTAAAAACCCTAATTGGACAAGAATAAGCCTAAGGAGGACGAAAATGACCTAATTGATCATCCAATGACACAAACACACCTATTGGATGCACAAGATTGGTTAAAAACCCTAATTGGACAAGAATAAGCCTAGGGAGGACGAAAATGACCTAATTGATCATCCAATGACACAAACACACCTATTGGATGCACAAGATTGGTCTAAAACTCTAATTGGACAAGAATATACCTAGGGAGGAAGAAAATGACCTAAATGTTAATCCAATGACACAAATGAACTTATTGGATGCACAAGATTGGTTAAAAACCCTAATCGGACAAAATAAGCCTACGGAGGACGAAAATGACCTAAATGTTAATCCAATGACACAACTCAACTTATTGGATGCACAAGATTGGTTAAAAACCCTAATTGGGCAAGAATAAGCCTAGGGAGGACGAAAATGACCTAATTGATCATCCAATGACACAAACACACCTATTGGATGCACAAGATTGGTTGAAAACCCTAATTGGGCAAGAATAAGCCTAGGGAGGACGAAAATGACCTAAATGTTAATCCAATGACACAACTCAACTTATTGGATGCACAAGATTGGTTAAAAACCCTAATTGGGCAAGAATAAGCCTAGGGAGGACGAAAATGACCTAATTGATCATCCAATGACACAAACACACCAATTGGATGCACAAGATTGGTTAAAAACCCAAATTGGACAAGAATATGCCTAGGGAGGACGAAAATGACCTAAATATTAATTCAATGACACAACTCAACTTATTGGATGCACAAGATTGGTTAAAAACCCTAATTGGATAAGAATATGCCTTGGGAGGACGAAAATGACCTAAATGTTAATCCAATGACACAAATGAACTTATTGGATGCACAAGATTGGTTAAAAACCCTAATTGGACAAGAATAAGCCTAGGGAGGACGAAAATAACCTAATTGATCATCCAATGACACAAACACACCTATTGGATGCACAAGATTGGTTAAAAACCCTAATTGGACAAGAATATGCCTAGGGAGGACGAAAATGACCTAAATGTTAATCCAATGACACAAATGAACTTATTGGATGCACAAGATTGGTTAAAAACCCTAATTGGACAAGAATAAGCCTAGGCAGGACGAAAATGACCTAATTGATCATCCAATGACACAAACACACCTATTGGATGCACAACATTGGTTAAAAACCCTAATTGGACAAGAATATACCTAGGGAGGACGAAAATGACCTAAATATTAATTCAATGACACAAAAAATCTTATTGGATGCACAAGATTGGTTAAAAACCCTAATTGGACAAGAATAAGCCTAGGGAGGACGAAAATGACCTAATTGATCATCCAATGACACAAACACACCTATTGGATGCACAAGATTGGTTAAAAACCCTAATTGGACAAGAATATGCCTAGGGAGGACGAAAATGACCTAAATATTAATTCAATGACACAAACAAAGTTATTGGATGCACAAGATTGGTTAAAAACCCTATTTGGACAAGAATAAGACTAGGGAGGATGAAAATGACCTAATTGATCATCCAATGACACAAACACACCTATTGGATGCACAAGATTGGTTAAAAACCCTAATTGGACAAGAATATGCCTAGGGAGGATGAAAATGACCTAAATATTAATTCAATCACACAAACAAAGTTATTGGATGCACAAGATTGGTTAAAAACCCTAATTGGACAAGAATAAGCCTAGGGAGGACGAAAATGACCTAATTGATCATCCAATGACACAAACACACCTATTGGATGCACAAGATTGGTTAAAAACCCTAATTGGACAAGAATTAGCCTAGGGAGGACGAAAATGACCTAATTGATCATCCAATGACACAAACACAGCTATTGGATTCACAAGATTGGTTTAAAACCCTAGTTGGACAAGAATATGCCTAGGGAGGACGGATATGACCTAAATGTTAATCCAATGACACAAATGAACTTATTGGATGCACAAGATTGGTTAAAAACCCTAATTGGACAAGAATAAGCCTAGGGAGGACGAAAATAACCTAATTGATCATCCAATGACACAAACACACCTATTGGATGCACAAGATTTGTTAAAAACCCTAATTGGACAAGAATATGCATAGGGAGGACGAAAATGACCTAAATGTTAATCCAATGACACAAATGAACTTATTGGATGCACAAGATTGGTTAAAATTCCTAATTGGACAAGAATAAGCCTAGGGAGGACAGAAATGACTAAATGTTAATCCAATGACACAACTCAACTTATTGGATGCACAAGATTGGTTAAAAACCCTAATTGGACAAGAATAAGCCTATGGAGGACGAAAATGACCTAATTGATCATCCAATGACACAAACACACCTATTGGATGCACAAGATTGGTTAAAAACCCTAATTGGACAAGAATAAGCCTAGGGAAGACGAAAGTGACCTAATTGATCATCCAATGACACAAACACACCTATTGGATGCACAAGATTGGTTAAAAACCCTAATTGGACAAGAATAAGCCTAGGGAGGACGAAAATGACCTAATTGATCATCCAATGACACAAACACACCTATTGGATGCACAAGATTGGTTAAAAGCCCTAATTTGACTAGAATAAGCCTAGGGAGGACGAAAATGACCTAATTGATCATCCATTGCCACAAACACACCTAATGGATGCACAAGATTCGTTAAAAACCCTAATTGGACAAGAATATGCCTAGGGAGGACGAAAATGACCTAATTGGTCATCCAATGACACAAACACACCTATTGGATGCACAAGATTGGTTAAAAACCCTAATTGGACAAGAATAAGCCTAGGGAGGACGAAAATAACCTAATTGATCATCCAATGACACAAACACACCTATTGGATGCACAAGATTGGTTAAAAACCCTAATTGGACAAGAATATGCCTAGGGAGGACGAAAATGACCTAAATGTTAATCCAATGACACAAATGAACTTATTGGATGCACAAGATTGGTTAAAAACCCTAATTGGACAAGAATAAGCCTAGGGTGGAAGAAAATGACCTAATTGATCATCCAATGACACAAACACACCTATTGGATGCACAAGATTGGTTAAAAACCCTAATTGGACAAGAATATGCCTAGGGAGGACGAAAATGACCTAAATATTAATTCAATGACACAAACAAACTTATCGGATGAACAAGATTGGTTAAAAACCCTAATTGGACAAGAATATGCCTAGGGAGGACGAAAATGACCTAATTGATCATCCAATGACACAAATGAACTTATTGGATGCACAAGAATAGGTAAAAACCCTAATTGGACAAGAATAAGCCTAGGGAGGACGAAAATAACCTAATTGATCATCCAATGACACAAACACACCTATTGGATGCACAAGATTGGTCTAAAACTCTAATTGGACAAGAATATGCCTAGGGAGGAAGAAAATGACCTAAATGTTAATCCAATGACACAAATGAACGTATTGGATGCACAAGATTGGTTAAAAACCCTAATTGGACAAGAATAAGCCTAGGGAAGACGAAAATGACCTAAATGTTAATCCAATGACACAACTCAACTTATTGGATGCACAAGATTGGTTAAAAACCCTAATTGGACAAGAATAAGCCTATGGAGGACGAAAATGACCTAATTGATCATCCAATGACACAAACACACCTATTGGATGCACAAGATTGGATAAAAACCCTAATTGGACAAGAATAAGCCTAGGGATGACGAAAATGACCTAAATGTTAATCCAATGACACAACTCAACTTATTGGATGCACAAGATTGGTTAAAAACCCTAATTGGACAAGAATAAGCCTAGGGAGGACAAAAATGACCTAAATGTTAATCCAATGACACAACTCAACTTATTGGATGCACAAGATTGGTTAAAAACCCTAATTGGACAAGAATAAGCCTATGGAGGACGAAAATGACCTAATTGATCATCCAATGACACAAACACACCTATTGGATGCACAAGATTGGTTTAAAACCCTAATTGGACAAGAATAGGCCTAGGGATGACGAAAATGACCTAAATGTTAATCCAATGACACAACTCAACTTATTGGATGCACAAAATTGGTTAAAAACCCTAATTGGACAAGAATAAGCCTAGGGAGGACGAAAATGACCTAATTGATCATCCAATGACACAAACACACCTATTGGATGCACAAGATTGGTTAAAAACCCTAATTGGACAAGAATATGCCTAGGGAGGACGAAAATGACCTAAATATTAATTCAATGACACAAACAAAGTTATTGGATGCACAAGAATGGTTGAAAACCCTAATTGGACAAGAATAAGCCTAGGGAGGACGTAAATGACCTAATTGATCATCCAATGACACAAACACACCTATTGGATGCACAAGATTGGTTAAAAACCCTAATTGGACAAGAATATGCCTAGGGAGGACGAAAATGACCTAAATATTAATTCAATGACACAAACAAACTTATCGGATGCACAAGATTGGTTAAAAACCCTAATTGGACAAGAATAAGCCTAGGGAGGACGCAAATGACCTAAATGTTAATCCAATGACACAACTCATCTTATTGGATGCACAAGATTGGTTAAAAACCCTAATTGGACAAGAATATGCCTAGGGAGGACAAAAATGACCTAATTGATCATCCAACGACACAAACACACCTATTGGATGCACAAGATTGGTTAAAAACCCTAATTGCACAAGAATATGCCTAGGGAGGACGAAAATGACCTAATTGATCATCCAATGACACAAACCCACCTATTGGATGCACAAGATTGGTTAAAAACCCTAATTGGACAAGAATATGCCTAGGGAGGACGAAAATGACCTAATTGGTCATCCAATGACACAAACACACCTATTGGATGCACAAGATTGGTTAAAAACCCTAATTATACAAGAATAAGCCTAGGGAGGACGAAAATAACCTAATTGATCATCCAATGACACAAACACACCTATTGGATGCACAAGATTGGTTAAAACCCCTAATTGGACAAGAGTATGCCTAGGGAGGAAGAAAATGACCTAAATGTTAATCCAATGACACAAATTAACTTATTGGATGCACAAGATTGGTTAAAAACCCTAATTGGATAAGAATAAGCCTAGGAAGGATGGAAATGACCTAAATGTTAATCCAATGACACAACTCAACTTATTGGATGCACAAGATTGGTTAAAAACCCTAATTGGACAAGAATAAGCCTATGGAGGACGAAAATGACCTAATTGATCATCCAATGACACAAACACACCTATTGGATGCACAAGATTGGTTAAAAACCCTAATTGGACAAGAATAAGCCTAGGGAGGACGAAAATGACCTAAATGTTAATCCAATGACACAACTCAACTTGTTGGATGCACAAGATTGGTTAAAAACCCTAATTGGACAAGAATAAGCCTAGGGAGGACGAAAATAACCTAATTGATCATCCAATGACACAAACACACCTATTGGATGCACAAGATTGGTTAAAAACCCTAATTGGACAAGAATATGCCTAGGGAGGACGAAAATGACCTAAATGTTAATCCAATGACACAAATGAACTTATTGGATGCACAAGATTGGTTAAAAACCCTAATTGGACAAGAATATGCCTACGGAGGACGAAAATGACCTAAATATTAATTCAATGAAACAAACAAACTTATTGGATGCACAAGATTGGTTAAAAACCCTAATTGGACAAGAATATGCCTAGGGAGGACGAAAATGACCTAATTGATCATCCAATGACACAAACACACCAATTGGATGCACAAGATTGGTTAAAAACCCTAATTGGACTAGAATATGCCTAGGGAGGACGAAAATGACCTAAATATTAATTCAATGACACAACTCAACTTATTGGATGCACAAGATTGGTTAAAAACCCTAATTGGATAAGAATATGCCTAGGGAGGACGAAAATGACCGAAATGTTAATCCAATGACACAAATGAACTTATTGGATGCACAAGATTGGTTAAAAACCCTAATTGGACAAGAATAAGCCTAGGGAGGACGAAAATAACCTAATTGATCATCCAATGACACAAACACACCTATTGGATGCACAAGATTGGTTAAAAACCCTAATTGGACAAGAATTAGCTTAGGGAGGACGAAAATGACCTAATTGATCATCCATTGCCACAAACACACCTAATGGATGCACAAGATTGGTTAAAAACCCTAATTGGACAAGAATATGCCTAGGGAGGACGAAAATGACCTAATTGGTCATCCAATGACACAAACACACCTATTGGATGCACAAGACTGGTTAAAAACCCTAATTATACAAGAATAAGCCTAGGGAGGACGAAAATAACCTAATTGATCATCCAATGACACAAACACACCTATTGGATGCACAAGATTGGTTAAAACCCCTAATTGGACAAGAATATGCCTAGGGAGGAAGAAAATGACCTAAATGTTAATCCAATGACACAAATTAACTTATTGGATGCCCAAGATTGGGTAAAAACCCTAATTGGATAAGAATAAGCCTAGGAAGGATGGAAATGACCTAAATGTTAATCCAATGACACAACTCAACTTATTGGATGCAAAAGATTGGTTAAAAACCCTAATTGGACAAGAATAAGCTTATGGAGGACGAAAATGACCTAATTGATCATCCAATGACACAAACACACCTATTGGATGCACAAGATTGGTTAAAAACCCTAATTGGACAAGAATAAGCCTAGGGAGGACGAAAATGACCTAAATGTTAATCCAATGACACAACTCAACTTATTGGATGCACAAGATAGGTTAAAAACCCTAATTGGACAAGATTAAGCCTAGGGAGTACGAAAATGACCTAACTGATCATCCAATGACACAAACACACCTATTGGATGCACAAGATTGGTTAAAAACCCTAATTGGACAAGAATATGCCTAGGGAGGACGAAAATGACCTAAATATTAATTCAATGACACAAACAAACTTATCTGATGCACAAGATTGGTTAAAAACCCTAATTGGTCAAGAATCAGCCTAGGGACGACGAAAATGACCTAATTGATCATCCTATGACACAAACACACCTATTAGATGCACAAGATTGGTTAAAAACCCTAATTGGACACGAATAAGCCTAGGGAGGACGAAAATGACCTAATTGATCATCCAATGACACAAACACACCTATTGGATGCACAAGATTGGTCTAAAACTCTAATTGGACAAGAATATGCCTAGGGAGGACGAAAATGACCTAAATGTTAATCCAATGACACAAATGAACTTATTGGATGCACAAGATTGGTTAAAAACCCTAATCGGACAAAATAAGCCTATGGAGGACGAAAATGACCTAAATGTTAATCCAATGACACAAGTCAACTTATTGGATGCACAAGATTGGTTAAAAACCCTAATTGGGCAAGAATAAGCCTAGGGAGGACGAAAATGACCTAATTGATCATCCAATGACACAAACACACCTATTGGATGCACAAGATTGGTTAAAAACCCTAATTGGACAAGAATAAGCCTAGGGAGGACGAAAATGACCTAATTGATCATCCAATGACACAAACACACCTATTGGATGCACAAGATTGGTTAAAAACCCTAATTGGACAAGAATAAGCATAGTGAGGACGAAAATGACCTAAGTGATAATCCAATGACACAAACACACCTATTGGAAGCACAAGATTGGTTAAAAACCCTAATTGGACAAGAATATGCCTAGGGAGGACGAAAATGACCTAAATGTTAATCCAATGACACAAATGAACTTATTGGATGCACAAGATTGGTTAAAAACCCTAATTGGGCAAGAATAAGCCTAGGGAGGACGAAAATGACCTAATTGATCATCCAATGACACAAACACACCTATTGGATGCACAAGATTGGTTAAAAACCCTAATTGGACAAGAATAAGCCTAGGGAGGACGAAAATGACCTAATTGATCATCCAATGACACAAACACACCTATTGGATGCACAAGATTAGTTAAAAACCATAATTGGACAAGAATATGCCTAGGGAGGACGAAAATGACCTAAATATTAATTCAATGACACAATCAAAGTTATTGGATGCACAAGATTGGTTAAAAACCCTAATTGGACAAGAATAAGCCTAGGGAGGACGAAAATGACCTAATTGATCATCCAATGACACAAACACACCTATTGGATGCACAAGATTGGTTAAAAACCCTAATTGGACAAGAATAAGCCTAGTGAGGACGAAAATGACCTAATTGATCATCCAATGACACAAACACACCTAATGGAAGCACAAGAATGGTTAAAAACCCTAATTGGACAAGAATATGCCTATGGAGGACCAAAATGACCTAAATGTTAATCCAATGACACAAATGAACTTATTGGATGCACAAGATTGGTTAAAAACCCTAATTGGGAAAGAATAAGCCTAGGGAGGACGAAAATGACCTAATTGATCATCCAATGACACAAACACACCTATTGGATGCACAAGATTGGTTAAAAACCCTAATTAGACAAGAATATGCCTAGGGAGGACGAAAATGACCTAAATGTTAATCCAATGACACAAATGAACTTATTGGATGCACAAGATTGGTTAAAAACCCTAATTGGACAAGAATAAGCCTAGGAAGGACGACAATGACCTAATTGATCATCCAATGACACAAACACACCTATTGGATGCACAAGATTGGTTAAAAACCCTAATTGGACAAGAATATGCCTAGGGAGGACGAAAATGACCTAAATATTAATTCAATGACACAAACAAAGTTATTGGATGCACAAGATTGGTTAAAAACCCTAATTTGACAACAATAAGTCTAGGGAGGACGAAAATGACCTAATTGATCATCCAATGACACAAACACATCTATTGGATGCACAAGATTGGTTAAAAACCCTAATTGGACAAGAATAAGCCTAGGGAGGACGAAAATGACCTAATTGATCATCCAATGACACAAACACACCTATTGGATGCACAAGATTGGTTAAAAACCCTAATTGGACAAGAATAAGCCTAGGGAGGACGAAAATGACCTAATTGATCATCCAATGACACAAATGAACTTATTGGATGCACAAGATTTTTTAAAAACCCTAATTGGACAAGAATAAGCCTAGGGAGGACGAAAATGACCTAATTGATCATCCAATGACACAAACACACCTATTGGATGCACAAGATTGGTTAAAAACCCTAATTGGACAAGAATATGCCTAGGGAGGACGAAAATGACCTAAATATTAATTCAATGACACAAACAAAGTTATTGGATGCACAAGAATGGTTGAAAACCCTAATTGGACAAGAATAAGCCTAGGGAGGACGTAAATGACCTAATTGATCATCCAATGACACAAACACACCTATTGGATGCACAAGATTGGTTAAAAACCCTAATTGGACAAGAATATGCCTAGGGAGGACGAAAATGACCTAAATATTAATTCAATGACACAAACAAACTTATCGGATGCACAAGATTGATTAAAAACCCTAATTGGACAAGAATAGGCCTACGGAGGGCGAAAATGACCTAATTGATCATCCAAAGAAACAAACACACCTATTGGATGCACAAGATTGGTTAAAAACCCTAATTGGACAAGAATAAGCCTAGGGAGGACGAAAATGACCTAATTGATCATCCAATGACACAAACACACCTATTGGATGCACAAGATTGGTTAAAAACCCTAATTGGACAAGAATAAGCCTAGGGAGGACGAAAATGACCTAATTGATCATCCAATGACACAAACACACCTATTGGATGCACAAGATTGGTTAAAAACCCTAATTGGACAAGAATAAGCCTAGGGAGGACGAAAATGACCTAATTGATCATCCAATGACACAAACACATCTATTGGAAGCACAAGATTGGTTAGAAACCCTAGTTGGACAAGAATATGCCTAGGGAGGACGAAAATGACCTAATTGATCATCCAATGACACAAATGAACTTATTGGATGCACAAGATTGCTTAAAAACCCTAATTGGACAAAAATAAGCATAGAAAGGACGAAAATGACCTAATTGATCATCCAATGACACAAACACACCTATTGGATGCACAAGATTGGTTAAAAACCCTAATTGGACAAGAATAAGCCTAGGGAGGACGAAAATGACCTAATTGATCATCCAATGACACAAACACACCTATTGGATGCACAAGATTGGTTAAAAACCCTAATTGGACAAGAATAAGCCTAGGGAGGACGAAAATGACCTAATTGATCATCCAATGACACAAACACACCTATTGAATGCACAAGATTTGTTAAAAACCCTAATTGGACAAGAGTAAGCCTAGGGAGGACGAAAATGACCTAATTGATCATCCAATGACACAAACACACCTATTGGATGCACAAGATTGGTTAAAAACCCTAATTGGACAAGAATATGCCTAGGGAGGACGAAAATGACCTAAATATTAATTCAATGACACAAACAAAGTTATTGGATGCACAAGATCGGTTAAAAACCCTAATTTGACAAGAATAAGTCTAGGGAGGACGAAAATGACCTAATTGATCATCCAATGACACAAACACACCTATTGGATGCACAAGATTGGTTAAAAACCCTAATTGGACAAGAATAAGCCTAGGGAGGACGAAAATGACCTAATTGATCATCCAATGACACAAACACACCTATTGAATGCACAAGATTTGTTAAAAACCCTAATTGGACAAGAGTAAGCCTAGGGAGGACGAAAATGACCTAATTGATCATCCAATGACACAAACACACCTATTGGATGCACAAGATTGGTTAAAAACCCTAATTGGACAAGAATATACCTAGGGAGGACGAAAATGACCTAATTGATCATCCAATGACACAAACACACCTATTGGATGCACAAGATTGGTTAAAAACCCTAATTGGACAAGAATATTCCTAGGGAGGACGAAAATGACCTAATTGATCATCCAATGACACAAACACACCTATTGGATGCACAAGATTGGTTAAAAACCCTAATTGGACAAGAATAAGCCTAGGGAGGACGAAAATGACCTAATTGATCATCCAATGACACAAACACACCTATTGGATGCACAAGATTGGTTAAAAACCCAAATTGGGCAAGAATATGCCTAGGGAGGACTAAAATGACCTAAATATTAATTCAATGACACAAACAAACTTATCGGATGCACAAGATTGGTTAAAAACCCTAATTGGACAAGAATAAGCCTAGGGACGACGAAAATGACCTAATTGATCATCCAATGACACAAACACACCTATTAGATGCACAAGATTGTTTAAAAAGCCTAATTGGACAAGAATAAGCCTAGGGAGGAAGAAAATGACCTAATTGATCATCCAATGACACAAACACACCTATTGGATGCACAAGATTGGTTAAAAACCCTAATTGGGCAAGAAGAATCCTAGGGAGGACGAAAATGACCTAAATGTTAATCCAATGACACAACTCAGCTTATTGGATGCACAAGATTGGTTAAAAACCCTAATTGGACAAGAATAAGCCTAGGGAGGACGAAAATGACCTAATTGATCATCCAATGACACAAACACACCAATTGGATGCACAAGATTCGTTAAAAACCATAATTGGACAAGAATATGCCTAGGGAGGACGAAAATGACCTAATTGATCATCCAATGACTCAAACACACCTATTGGATGCACAAGATTGGTTAAAAACCCTAATTGGACAAGAATATGCCTAGGGAGGACGAAAATGACCTAAATATTAATTCAATGACACAAACAAACTTATCGGATGCACAAGATTGGTTAAAAACCCTAATCGGACAAGAATAAGCCTAGAGAAGACGAAAATGACCTAATTGATCATCCAATGACACAAAAACACCTATTGGATGCACAAGATTGGTTAAAAACCCTAATTGGACAAGAATATGCCTAGGGAGGACGAAAATGACCTAATTGATCATCCAATGACACAAATGAACTTATTGGATGCACAAGATTGGTTAAAAACCCTAATTGGACAAGAATAAGCCTAGGGAGGACGAAAATGACCTAAATGCTAATCCAATGACACAACACAACTTATTGGATGCACAAGATTGGTTAAAAACCCTAATTGGGCAAGAATAAGCCTAGGGAGGACGAAAATGACCTAATTGATCATCCAATGACACAAACACACCTATTGGATGCACAAGATTGGTTAAAAACCCTAATTGGACAAGAATATGCCTAGGGAGGACGAAAATGACCTAAATGTTAATCCAATGACACAAATGAACTTATTGGATGCACAAGTTTGGTTAAAAACCCTAATTGGACAAGAATAAGCCTAAGGAGGACGAAAATGACTTAATTGATCATCCAATGACACAAACACACCTATTGGATGCACAAGGTTGGTTAAAAACCCTAGTTGGACAAGAATATGCCTAGGAAGGACGAAAATGACCTAATTGATCATCCAATGAATCAAATGAACTTATTGGATGCACAAGATTAGTTAAAAACCCTAATTGGACAAGAATAAGCATAGGGAGGACGAAAATGACCTAATTGATCATCCAATGACACAAACACACCTATTGGATGCACAAGATTGGTTAAAAACCCTAATTGGACAAGAATATGCCTAGGGAGGACGAAAATGACCTAAATGTTAATCCAATGACACAAATGAACTTGTTGGATGCACAAGATTGGTTAAAAACCCTAATTGGGCAAGAATAAGCCTAGGGAGGACGAAAATGACCTAATTGATCATCCAATGACACAAACACACCTATTGGATGCACAAGATTGGTTAAAAACCCTAATTGGACAAGAATAAGCCTCGGGAGGACGAAAATGACCTAAATGTTAATCCAATGACACAACTCAACTTATTGGATACACAAGATTGGTTAAAAACCCTAATTGGACAAGAATAAGCCTAGGGATGACGAAAATGACCTAAATGTTAATCCAATGACACAACTCAACTTATTGGATGCACAAGATTAGTTAAAAACCCTAATTGGACAAGAATATGCCTAGGGAGGACGAAAATAACCTAATTGATCATCCAATGACACAAACACACCTGTTGGATGCACAAGATTGGTTAAAAACCCTAATTGGACAAGAATAAGCCTAGGGAGGACGAAAATGACCTAATTGATCATCCAATGACACAAACACACCTATTGGATGCACAAGATTGGTTAAAAACCCTAATTGGACAAGAATAAGCCTAGGGAGGACGAAAATGACCTAATTGATCATCCAATGAAACAAACACACCTATTGGATGCACAAGATTGGTTAAAAACCCTTATTGGACAAGAATAAGCCTAGGGAGGACGAAAATGACCTAATTGATCATCCAATGACACAAACACACCTATTGGATGCACAAGATTGGTTAAAAACCCTAATTGGACAAGAATAAGCCTAGGGAGGACGAAAATGACCTAATTGATCTTCCATTGCCACAAACACACCTATTGGATGCACAAGATTGGTTAAAAACCCTAATTGGACAAGAATATGCCTAGGGAGGACGAAAATGACCTAATTGGTCATCCAATGACACAAACACACCTATTGGATGCATAAGATTGGTTAAAAACCCTAATTGGACAAGAATAAGCCTAGGGAGGACGAAAATGACCTAATTGATCATCCAATGACACAAACACACCTATTGGATGCACAAGATTGGTCTAAAACTCTAATTGGACAAGAATATGCCTAGGGAGGAAGAAAATGACCTAAATGTTAATCCAATGACACAAATGAACTTATTGGATGCACAAGATTGGTTAAAAACCCTAATTGCACAAGAATATGCCTAGGGAGGACGAAAATGACCTAATTGATCATCCAATGACACAAACACACCTATTGGATGCACAAGATTGGTTAAAACCCTAATTGGACAAGAATAAGCCTACGGAGGACGAAAATGACCTAATTGATCATCCAATGACACAAACACACCTATTGGATGCACAAGATTGGTTAAAAACCCTAATTGGACAAGAATATGCCTAGGGAGGACGAAAATGACCTAAATATTAATTCAATGACACAAATAAAGTTATTGGATGCACAAGATTGGTTAAAAACAATAATTGGACAAGAATAAGCCTAGGGAGGACGTAAATGACCTAATTGATCATCCAATGACACAAACACACCTATTGGATGCACAAGATTGGTTAAAAACCCTAATTGGACAAGAATATGCCTAGGGAGGACGAAAATGACCTAATTGATCGTCCAATGACACAAACACACCTATTGGATGCACACGATTGGTTAAAAACCCTAATTGGACAAGAATAAGCCTAGGCAGGACGAAAATGACCTAATTGATCATCCAATGAAACAAACACACCTATTGGATGCACAAGATTCGTTAAAAACCCTAATTGGACAAGAATATGCCTAGGGAGGACGAAAATGACCTAATTAATCATCCAATGACACAAACACACCTATTGGATGCACAAGATTGGTTAAAAACCCTAATTGGACAAGAATATGCCTAGGGAGGACGAAAATGACCTAAATGTTAATCCAATGACACAAATGAATATATTGGATGCACAAGATAGGTTAAAAACCCTAATTGGACAAGAATAAGCCTAGGGAGGACGAAAATGACCTAATTGATCATCCAATGACACAAACACAACTATTGGATGCACAAGATTCGTTCAAAACCCTAATTGGACAAGAATATGCCTAGGGAGGACAAAAATGACCTAATTGATCATCCAAAGACACAAACACATCTATTGGATTCACAAGATTGGTTAAAAACCCTAATTGGACAAGAATATGCCTAGGGAGGACGAAAATGACCTAAGTATTAATTCAATGAAACAAACAAACTTATTGGATGCACAAGATTGGTTAAAAACCCTAATTGGACAAGAATATGCCTAGGGAGGACGAAAATGACCTAATTGATCATCCAATGACACAAACACACCTATTGGATGCACAAGATTGGTTAAAAACCCTAATTGGACAAGAATAAGCCTAGGGAGGACGAAAATAACCTAATTGATCATCCAATGACACAAACACACCTATTGGATGCACAAGATTGGTTAAAAACCCTAATTGGACAAGAATATGCCTAGGGAGGACGAAAATGACCTAAATGTTAATCCAATGACACAAATGAACTTATTGGATTCACAAGATTGGTTAAAAACCCTAATTGGACAAGAATAAGCCTAGGGAAGACGAAAATGACCTAATTGATCATC